>CM076573.1:618209964-618420934 GCA_034641835.2 Pinus albicaulis
TATATATATATATATATATATATATATATTGAAAATTCCAAATTGACCTTTTTGAGATAGATTTCTAGATCATTCTAAGATAATAAATTCCTTGGAAATTATCTTTGAAAATATAGTGAACCAAGACCTAAAATTTCAACCAGAAATTGCTTTAGATTACTTCTTAATGTTCTCAAAACTTCACCATTTGAAACCTCCTAGAAAAAGTTATAGCGAAAATGCCACAATGGCCTATTTGAAGCAACACAATCCTAGGATCATGTGCTCTAATACAAAATGTTATAATCCCCGAACCTTAAAAATGATAAGAAATAAATAATTACAATTTTCTTTGAGTAAAAACCTCTTTTTAGAATGAATACAATATACAAGAAAATACTTTATAATCCTAAGACTAGGTTTCATTAGACTATATATAGGAGACAAAGGGTACAATTATAATAAAATAGGATCATGCAAGGTCCTAGCCTACATAACAATAGAAACATAATCACTCAATGTATCACTTAATAAGGGGATTTTGCGTTAACATGGGGCTTAACAAAGACAAAAATTTCTCCGTAGAATGAAATTTTATTTCATTTAAAGCGAGAGGGTGATGAAAGATATAAGAAAATTCTAACATGTGGAATGAGGGATGGTAGTATTATAGAAGCAAGCACAAATCTTGATGAATAAGTGAAGATTCCAAAAGAATGGCTATTCAATATAAGGATTGAGGAAGAATGTACAAATATTGTAGACAGACAATATGAAAAGGAAGAGATTTTTGAAGCATATAATAAATTTTAAAATTTTGAAGTTAATTATTTTGGTGGATATGGAGAGAAAGAACAAGAAGAGAAAGACATTTATTTTAAGTCAACAAAGCAATAGATGAATCCAATGAATGAAATTATGGGGAAGTCATATGTCTTATTGGAAGTGGAGGTAAAATTTGAAATGAGGTAGAGTAAATAATATGCACAACAAATAGGTGCAGAAAAACAAGAAGTAGGAAAGAAATAAACATAACGAGCAGGCTACAAAAGATGAATCAGAAGGGACAAAAAACTACACATTTGGAGAAAACAACAATGAAGAAAAAAAGGTTGTAATTGAAGACATTCTTATGACTGGTGATAGTTTTCAAGATTCTAAATGAATTTTTTTTTGTTGCAATGAATCTATTTTGTGTGTAGATGTAGGTATACAGAAAATGTTTTGAAAATGAAAGTCAATATTTCATAGGGAAGCCATGGAGGATGAATGCAAGTGCCTTAAACATATTTAGAAAGATGTTTGTTGATGAAGAATGGAATATGAGAAGGTATGGGAATAGTGAAAAGGCCACTAAATAATCAAAGTTTTTAAATTATGAAGTACATTTGTATCTAAGTAGTGTTAATAGGATGTATCAACAAAGGGGTATGTTGGATATTGGAACTAACGAGTTATGGATGTTGATGAAGAAATAGCTTAAGAAGAGGTATCGGGAGGTAAAGATAATAATAAACAACAAAATAGTGTTGAATGCACAAGTTTACAACAACAGAGCAAGTGGAGCACTGCAAAACAAAATATGGAAACTTGGAAAAATTGAGGACAATGAAAAAAATCGACAACGAGTAGAAGAAAAGAGGAAAAAATTAACGATAACTATTTCAAAGTGGAATTTCAAAGTCATAACACAATTTTGTGAAAATGTTTATGGCATTGAAGGAAGTGGACACTGACAATGAAAATTTTAGAATCCAAGAGGGGAAAGTGTGGTAGATACACCTGCAATTGGAATGATTAGAAAACGGGATGGAAGCTACAACCAAATAAAGTATAGAAGAACAATTGGAAGACTCATGAATAGGATTCCATGAATTTTTTTACCTGGGGAGTCTAATGTAGGAAAATTTCTCAACAACACCTAGAAGGTCTTACAACATTTACTAAAGGGAGCAAGTTCCCTTAATTTAATTTAAGTCATGGAGATAGGAAATTAATTTTCCAAATGAAATAGATATTGATTTGAAAAATATGAATTATTTTGTCATCAACATGTAATCATCTAATTCAAGTAAGTTGTTGAAGGAGTTAGATATTTTAGGTCTATTTTTGATATTTTCTATGAATGGATAAGTTGATCCATATTTAGTGGATCTCAACATACCATCATGTTGTATATAGACAAATTATGTAAAGTAGAAAAGACAATAGTGTGTTTGAGGAAATAGGAGAGGTATGAGTGTCGGAGGAGGTCTGAGAGACCCAAAGGTGGGATAGTGGAGTACAATGTTTAATGTATGAATTATACACCTTCTATATTTATCTATAAACCATATGAGTTCTTGCATTATGTAGTGAATCAAGTGAATAGTGTTATTTTGTGCTTATTTCTTCTTAAAAATATATTGTTGTGATAAGGGATCAAGTTTGGCTTTCTTTCTTTTGTAAATAGAGAAACAAATGGTGGCTTGAATCAATTATAGTTTTGTGACGAGGATCCAATTGGGGGTTCAGATGCAAAGTCTTTAAAAGGTGATATTTTACGTATCAAAGGAAATAATTGTAACACATAAAACTGGTGATACTTCACTAGTTGATGAAGAAATGCCACGAATAATTTGTTGTCAATAAAGGTTTATCAAGTCATGGTCCTGCTGTAATCTTATTGATTTTTCAACAAAATTCTTTGTATTCAGAAATATCACTATCCATATTGAACAAAAGTGCAACCATAAAGCCTTTAATCAGATCAAAGATAAGTTGGATGGAGTATAAGTATCTAAATTGGAGCGGATATCCAAATCGAAAGCAATCATTAGATCCAAGGACATTGAGATCAAATTTTATAATCTACACTAATAATTATCTAGGGTATACCCTACCATAAGTCATAAGTAAGGGAAGACTCTCGATCACACTTGATCTCCAGATTTCTAAGTATGTAATGTGGACACCAAAGAGAGTTATAATTAGGAACTAGATTCCATATTTTTGAATTCACACCAAAATATATCTACCCTAAAAATTAAATCTTGCTTGAAAAGGTATTTTGGTTGGGACAAATATATTTTTTAAGAAGTTATCCATACCAATTATTGATTATGAGTAAAGAAAACACTTGAATTTCATGAGAAGTTTTCCTTAGCACCTTTTGGTTAAATGCTCGATAACAACATTGATCATATGTGTTAAAGTGAATTAAGCTTAGGAACTAAGGAATTTTGGGGATTATGTAGAGTTCACATTGTTAATTATGATTTCTTTGGGATTTACAAGAAGTACTAATCCCATTGAATGAAACTTGAAATTGATCCATTGTCATGATTAAAGGGAAGTCCAGTGATCCTCCACAACGAGAGAAAAACATGATGAAGAGAACTTGATATAAGTCAAATTGGACCATAATGGAATATGTGGATAGTGGATATGTTAGCATAAAAAAATATATATGAGGGTGAGGGTGAATGCGAGGGTGGGGGTGGCAGTAAATATTAAATAAAAATTATATACGAGGTTGGAAGTGGAAATATCAGAGAAAACACATTTAAGGTTTCCACCCCCACTATAGTGTTTTATGCCACCCACACCTCATGTGTTTTATGTTTCTACAATATTCCCCCTCACCTACACTCCCACCCTCATATCGGGAGTGTGTGTGAAGGTAAATATTAGGGAAACGTTAATTATATATGAGGGTAAGGGTGAGGGTGGTGGTAGTAGGAAATATTAGGGAAAAATTAAATATATATGAGGGTGAGGTGCGAATGTGGGGAAATATTGGGGAAAAAGTAAATATATATTAAAAATAAGTTTTCTCTAATATTCCCTTCCACTCTTATAGTAGGCAAACATTAGGGGTGAGTATGAGCATGGGTGTGTACATAAATATGAAGGAAAAACCTATAATATATAAGGGTGGGGTGGGGGTAGGGGAAATATTAGGGTGAAATTACCTATATATGAGGGTGAGGGTAGGGGGAATATTACGAAAAAATTATTTAATATATATTTCAGTTTTCTTAATATTTCCTTGTAATCCACCTTCATATTGGGATATAAGTGGGGGGGAATATCAAAGAAAACCTCCAACTCCACCCCCATATTAGAGAAAGCATTTATAGTTATAGTTTTGTGATGAGGATCCAATTTGGGGTTCAGATGCAAAGTCTTTAAAAGGTGATATTTTGTGTATCAAAGGAAAAAAATGCAACACATAAAACTGGTGATACTTCACCAGTTGATGAAGAAATTCCACGAATAATTTGTTATCAATAAAGGTTCATCAAGTCATGGTCCTGCTGTAAGCTTATTGATTTTGCAACAAAATTATTTGTATTTATAAATATTGCTATCCATATTGAACAAAAGTGCAACCATAAAGCCTTTAATCAGATCAAAGATAAGTTGGATAGAGTAGAAGTATCTAAATTGGAGCAGATATCTAGATCAAAAGCAATAATTAGATCCAAGGACATTGAGATCGAAGTTTATAATCTAGACTAATAATTATCTAGGGTATACCCTACCATAATTCATAAATAAGGGCAGACTCTGGATCACACTTGATCTCCAGATTTCTAAGTATGTAATGTGGACCCCAAAGAGAGTTATAATGAGGAACTAGATTCCATATTTTTGAATTCATACCAAAAGTTATCTACCCTAAAAAATTAATCTTGCTTAAAAAGGTATTTTTGTTGGGACAGATACCTCGTTTAAGAAGTTATCCATACCAGTTATTGATTATGAGTAAAGAAAATATTTGAATTTCGTGAGAAGCTTTCCTTAGCACCTTTTGGTTAAGTGCTCGATAACAACATTGGTCATATGTGTTAAAGTGAATTAAGCTTAGGAACTAAGGAATTTCGGGGATTATGTATAGTTCACAATGTTAATTATGATTTCTTTGGGATTTACGAGAAGTACTAATCCCATTGAATGAAACTTGAAACTTATCCATTGTCATGATTAGAGGGGATTCCAGTGATCCTCCACAACAAGATCAAAACATGATGAAGAGAACTTGATCTAAGTCAAATTGGGCCATAATGGAATATGTGGATAGTGTATATGTTAGCATAAAAAATTATATATGAGGGTGAGGGTGAATGTGAGGGTGGGGGGGGGGAAGGAAATATTCAAGAAAAATTATATATGAAGGTGGAAGTGGAAATATTAGAGAAAACTCATTTAAGGTTTCCACCCCCACTATAGTGTTTCATGCCACCCACACCTCATGTGTTTTATGTTTTCTACAATATTCCCCCTCATTTACACTCCCACCCTCATATCGGGGTGTGTGTGAATGTAAATATTATGGAAACATTAATTATATATGAGGGTAAGGGTGAGGGTGGTGGTAGTAGGAAATATTAGGGAAACTTAAATATATACAAGGGTGAGGTGCGAGTGTGGGGAAATATTAGGGAAAAATTAAATATATATTAAAAATAAGTTTTCCCTAATATTCCCTCCCACTCTCATAGTAGGCAAACATTAGGGGTGAGCATGAGCATGGGTGTGGACATAAATATTAAGGAAAAATTTATAATATATGAGGGTGGGTGTGGGGCTATGGGAAATATTAGGGGAAAATTACCTATATATGAGGGTGAGGGTAGGGGGAATATTACGAAAAACTTATTTAATATATATTTCAGTTTTATTAATAGTTCCTTGTAACCCCACCTTCATATTGGGATATAGGTGGGGGTAAATATCAAAGAAAACCTCCAACCCCATCTCCATATTAGAGAAAGCATTTAAAATTTTCGTAATATTTTCCCCACCTCACCCTCATATACCTAAGTTTTTCTTAATATTTCCTTGTAACCCCACTTTCATATAGAGATATAGGTGGAGGGAAATATCAAAGAAAACCTCCAACCCCACCCCATATTAGAGAAAGCATTTAAATTTTTTGTAATATTTCTCTCCACTCTCACCCTGAGCCCTATCCCTATTGAGAGAAATATTAGAGAAAACTTAAATATATATGAGGGTGGTGGAAATATTAGGAAAATCATATTTTATATATATTTAAGTGTTTCTTAAAAAAATTAACTGTATATAAAAGTGAAAGAAATATGGGAAAAACTTAAATATATATAAATGCAGAGAAATATTAAAGAACTTATTTAATACAGATAACTTATTTAATATATATTTACGTCTTTTTAAAAAACTTATTTAATTATATATATGAAAATAAAAATAAAGTAAAAAAACTTAAATATCTATAAATATATATAAATAAATAAAAACAAACTTTATAAAAATATATAAGCAAATAACAATAAATTTTTAAACTTAAATGTCTATGAAAAAAAACAACACGCCATCTCAATATTTTCATATTCCCCACTCAATTTTCTCAATTTTCCCTCACTCCATGGAAACAATAACTTTATCAACAATACTCAATAAATTGGTCAACAATCCCCTTTAGAAAAAGAAAATGCACTTTAGAAAAAAAAAAAAAAAAAATATAATGTATGGAAATATTCATAAATCAATTACTTTCCCATACGCTAAATTTCTTCTGCTTATAATTTCATTCACACCACCCCTTACATACATATATAAAACTAACTTTCTAACACGATAAAAAATTATTAATCATACATTCGATGATTCCACTAAACAAATATAAATACAAATATAAATACAAATACATATATATATACATACATGATAAAACTTTGTCAAGAATACCCTTCCATGAAAATGAGAGATGCTATAAAGAGAAGTCAAAAGCACGGAAATATTCACAAATCAATTACTTTAACGTGAGCCAAATAAAACTTTGTCAAGAATACCCCTCCATGAAAACGAGAGATGCTATAAAGAGAAGTCTAAAGCAGGAAATATTGACAGATCAATTACTTAACGTGAGCCAAATAAAACTTTGTCAAGAATACCCCTCCATAAAAATGAGAGATGGTATAAAGAAAAGTATAGAGTTATTTTTAGAAAAGTATAGAACTGTTTTAATGTGATTTTTTGGAATTTTTGATGTTAAATTAGGTAGAAAAATTTGAAGTAAAATTTTGATTTTTATTATTTAAATTGATTTTTTAATATATATATATAGCACTCTAAAAAACTCTTAAAATATTTAGATTGTGTAGAATTATTCAGCAAACATGTATTTCAATAAATTCTTATGAAATTTTAAAAAAATCTCAAAAAAATCGTACTAACAAGTATGACAGAAATATTCAGAAATCAATTGCTTTCATGTCAGCCAAATTTCTCCGTGGGACAAGTGGGTGGTCCTTTATTTACACTCCATGAATTTTATAAATGAGAGGCTATTAAAAAAAAAAGGAGGCCGATCACCAATCAATTACATTCACTTGACCTAAAGGAGGCCGATCACCAATCGATCTCATATGGTTTTTTTTTCTTCGTTGCATTTCTCACGTCTGTTCTTCCAGAATAATGTTCACTAAATATATTCTCACCAAATAATATTGACGGCCATCTATTCTTATCCAATAACTAACCAATCAAATAGATGATATCAGGTGGACCAAATAGATGTTAACTATTAAGTTGTGAAATCTTCGAAATATTTTTTTACTCATATTTGAAATATCCCAAAAGTTGTATTTTAAATTGACTATGTTTCTAATAATAGGCTTAGCCTTAATTTATGCTTTAATATTTTCTAAGTAGTGGGAAAATCATAATTAAGTGGTTAAACAAACAATGTACATAATCATCATTGTCACTGTAAGGGGGCTGGTTTTTACTGTAGCTACAAATTTAGAGCTTGTTATGCTTTAAAATGTTAAAATACACAAATATATTATAAATAATATTTTATTAATAACATGAAATATACAAGGATTATTGAATTTTACAATAAGGATCTACCTATGTACAGTTTCTTTTTATGAATAAACATATATTTTTATTTAACTAATGACCCTTGAATAATCATTATTTTGATTATTTATTATTACATTTATTATTTATATTTTATATAAATTATATTCATAACGTTACCTTTTTCTTAAAAATATATATATATTTTTCAAAGTTTTGCCCACACAATCGTGTCTTCTTTGTATGGCGTGTCTTCATTCTTGTTGATTGTTTCACATGCCCAATTCCTTGTTTTTGTGTACTTATTATTAGTAAGTTTATGTGGCTTGTACTTATTTCCAAGAGCTTTTTGCTTCAACTTGGGAGGTGGACCCAGGTGGGCCTGATTCTTCTAGGAGTGCTTTCTTCTGGAATAATTTGAAGAAAATGAAATCAGCTACTAAGGACAGGGCGGCTAACTTGAAGAAGAAGGAGGAGGAGGATCTAAAAAAGGTCAATTCTGACTTAGCTCTTTTAGAAGATCCAGAAGGAGGAGGTTATGACTCCATTGAAGCTAGAAATAGAATTAAGGATTTGGAGGCCAAAAGAAGGAGAATTCTTTAGACAAGAGAGGAAAACTGGAGATTGAAGAGCAGGGCTCTTTGGCTTCAAGCAGGGGATGAAAACACTAAGTTCTTCCAAAACTATGCCAAAGGCAGGAAGATGGCTAATACTATCTGGGAAATTCCGAAGGGGAATGGAGATGTGGCCTCCTCTTTTGAGGAATTATCTTCTTTTGGAATCGCTTACTTCAAAGATCTCTTCAAAGCCCCATCTGAAGTGACCATTGCAGAAGTAATCAGAGTGTCTCAGCTGTTCCCTAGGTTCGTGGATGAGGAAGAAAATGAGGCAACAATGGCTCCTGTCTCCAAACAGGAAGTTGAGGATATCCTTAAAGGTATGCCAAAGGACAAAAGCCCAGGGCCTGATGGATGGACTGTAGAGTTCTTTCTGCATTTTTTTGAAACCCTTGGTGATGACCTGGTTGCTGTTGTTGAAGAGTCTAGAGCCACGGGTCAAGTCTTTGGCCCTTTCAATTCCACCTTTCTTGCTTTGATTCCCAAGTTTGACCACCCCTCTTCTTTTGCTGATTTTCGTCCAATCTCCCTCTGCTCTTGTGTCTATAAAGTTATTGCGAAAGTCATTGCTGCTAGGCTTAAACCTTTTCTTTCCTCACATCTTTCTCCGGAACAGTTTGGTTTTCTAAGTGGTCGACAAATCCATGAAGCTGTAGGTGTTGCTCAAGAATCTCTGCATAGCTTAAAAAGGAGTGGCAGGAAAGGGCTTATTGTTAAATTGGATTTATCTAAAGCTTATGATAGATTCAGTTGGCTTTATTTGAGGCTTCTTCTTACCCACCTTGGTTTCAGATTTGACTTTTTTCAGTGGATTATGAGTTGTGTTTCTTCTACAGATATTGCTCTCCTGATTAATGGCGCTGCAACTTCCTTTTTTACTCCTGAACGAGGCCTCAGACAGGGATGCCCTCTTTCGCCACTGCTGTTCTTGCTGGCAGCCGAAGGATTAAGCCTCCTGATTCACAGGGATAAAAGACTGGGCAACTTAAAAGGGATTGAAGTGGCCACTAATTTCTGGATTACGCATCTTCTTTTTGTAGATGATATTCTGATTTTTCTGAATGGGTCTATTGACGATTGTCATGCCTTAAGGGTTCTGTTGGAGCTTTTTTTAAAAGCAACTGGGCTTCAAATTAACTCTTTAAAATCAACCATCACTCCTTCAGGTCTTTCTGGAGATGAGCTCAGTAGAATTCAAAGGTTGCTGAACTTTGAAGTCCGCTCCTTGCAGGACCATTTCAAATACCTTGGGTTCTTGCTAAAACCGGACTCTTATCATATTCGGGATTGGAAATGGCTTCTTGCTAAGATTGAAAAAATACTTACTCATTGGAGTTTCAGGTGGTTATCAAGGGCTGGTCGTCTGGTTTTAATTAAGTCTGTTCTGATGGCTATCCCAGTTTATTGGGCCAGTCTTTCATGGGTCCCTAAAGGCATTTTGGCTTCTATTGATAAACTGTGCAGAACTTTTCTGTGGTCCGGATCAAATCAGGACACGGTCAGCCCTTGGGTGGCTTGGGATAAAATTTCAAAACCAAAGGAGTGGGGAGGCTGGGGTATAAAAAACTTGGTTTCCTTTGCAAAATCCTTGGCGGCCAAACTAGCATGGCGTTTGATTTCTACAGAATCTCTCTGGGTCTCGGTCATCAAGCGCAAATACATCAGCCAAGGTTCTGTTCTGGACTGGGTCCGGTCCCCAGTCAAATCCTCTTCTACTGCATCTTCAGTTTGGAAAGCAGTTGTGGCTTTAGTTCAGCTAATTGAGAGAGGCTTGGCTTGGCAGGGTGGCAATGGAAGCCAAGTGCGGGTGGGATGTGACCCTTGGGTAGGCTGTTCGCCCAATTTCTCTTTGTCCCGTGATCTGGTTGCTCATTTAAACTCTGAAGGTTACTTTTATCTAAACCAGGTGGTAGATTCCAGATCCACCTCCCTAGTTAAGCAGGGCTGGATGTCCGGCACGGACCTGCACCTGGATAATAGGTGGATGGAAGAATGGAACCGGTATGTTGCTGATCTTTCACTCTCTTCTGTTAGAATTTCAGATTCTGCTGATATTCTGCGTTGGGTGCATGCTCAGACAGGTATCTACACCCCTAAGTTCGGTTATAAATGGCTTATGACGCAAGAAGGCTGGGGGAATCCTGTTTGGTGGTCCAAACCTCTCTGGAAACTTAAAAGCCCAGCTAAGACCAGACTTTTTTTCTGGTGCATACTTCACAATAAGGTCCCAACTTGGGACTTTCTGCAAAAGAGAGGCAAGCAGGGGCTGAGCTGGTGTTCGCTCTGTAAATCTGAAGAAGAATCGCCACAACACCTTTTTCTTTTTTTCCCCTTTAATGCAAGCCTTTGGGCAGAAACTCTGCGTCTGACAAATATTCCCTTGAGATGGCATGGAGACAACCTTCTACAGGCTTGGGAATCTTGGTGGCAGGAGGCCTCAGATGACAAAATCATGGCCTTTCCTCTTTTAATAGCTTGGGGTACCTGGATTGCTCGCAACAGGATAATCTTCAATGACTCTACCTTTCCCTTAGCCAGGCTGGCAGCAGAGGGAGCTGCAATTTACGATAGCATTCCTTCACCGGTTGTTACAAGTTCCTCTCGCAATATACAGCCTCAGTCAATTAATGAATCCTTTCCCTGGGCCTACTTTGATGGTGCTTCTGATGACAATGATACTTGTGGTGCTGGGTTGGTTATCCATCTTTCTGCTGAAAACTCTCTTCGAGCCTCTGTCGGCCTTGGGCAAGGGTCTAATAACTTCGCTGAACTCAAAGCTCTTCATTTTCTTCTCTGCTGGCTTATTTCCAAACAGATAAATCAGATTCAGATCTTCGGTGATTCTAGAAATGTAGTCAACTGGTTCAATGGGACTCAGCAGTGCAGGAATTTTATTCTAATACCTTTGCTTAAGGAGATTTGTCGTCTTAAATCTTTTTTCTCTGAGATTTCTGTTGTTCACATTTACAGGGAAAGGAACCAGCAAGCAGATATCTTATCTAAAGAAGGTGCTCAACTCGCTCTGGGGACGTGGGCAGTAGCGGAAGTAGTGAATGGGACTATTCAAATCCATGAACAACCTCTTTTTGTGTAATTATTCAGTTTATTTTCAGCATTGTACAGTGGATTTTTATAAAACTTTGAAAACTGCTACTATATTGAGTCCAGAACTGTTTTCCTTATGTAAGGAGGTTCTGGGCTCACCTTTTTTTCATGTTTTGCTACTTTTATGGGGCTGGGATAGTATTTACTGCCAGCTCTTATTGGTGATGGTGTGTCACGGTTGTGCTGCCTCTTTTTCTGCTCTCATCTCTACCCTGATCGATGATGAGCAAAAAGAGATGCACTGTTGCTTACGCTTTGGTTATTTTTTCTTTCTAGGACTGCTAACATCTTGTACAGATGTTAAGTAGCTTTGATTCCATTCCCTCACAAAGGGAATGGCAATTTTTTGCTTCCAGAAATGCTTGGCATATGTTCAGAGACTATCTATAATAATAGAAAGTTCGTTTTTTTCTGTGGAAAAAAAAAAGTTTATGTGGCTTGATAATATCCCATCTAATACAATAATAGCAACTGGCGAAACAATGGAAAGATGTCGAAGTTTCTCCATCAGCTCTCGTAAATGAATCTGGGCGGGCGCGAATCTCATTTCTTTTCAGTTGTCTCCAAAGGTCCTTGCTAGTTCATTACCTGATTCACACTGACATTATTGGTGGGGTTTTTCATGGATAGAATATCGACACACCCTTGCTTTCCTTTTACCATGACTTCTGCGAAGTATTCAAAAACCTTTTCACGAGTATTTGAATTTTTTAAGAGGTAATACAAACATTATGGAGGCCTTCATATAACTAATGCATAACTGTCTTTATTGTAGTGAATGTTGACTGTAAATCTTCCTGACGGCGAGTCTCTAATTGAGAAAAGCATAGGTAACCAACATCATGTTCTTCTCTTGCAAACACTTCAGGTAAAGCACTGACATGGAAAAAGGGTTTTAGTATACTTTCAACTTCAATGAGTCGTCCATCCACAACATTGCCTTTGGATATCCAAGATCGATGATTAATCAAATTTTTTGCACAAACATGAATATCAATCAGTTTTTTAAGGGCTGTCAAGGGATTTTGAAAGTCTTGAAAGGTGGAACCACTTCCCTCATGGTTAATTTCAAATATTCATAAAGTTTTTTTAATATAGGATCTAAACTATCTTCTTCAAAATCCCTAAAAAAATCATATAGAAACCCAGGAGGGGTTGTAATTACAAGAAACATTCTCTCGTCAAATGCAACAAAACGAGTAGAAGCTTAAGAAAAGAACACATCCAAGAGAGGTTTCTATGCAAGTTGAGGAAATAACATATCTGGGTTTCCCAAAACAACTTTGTTGTTTCAAAGGGACAATTGTCTTGCATGCTTTACATAACATAGATACTTTTCATGCATTTCAATAAGCTTGGACACAAATTCATGCTTATTATTTTCAACATTCACATCTCTATCTTCGTCGGAATCAATAATTTTTTTTTCATCCTCTTCTTCATCATCAATGAATTCATGTCCATTGGTACTTTTCTCAAGAACTATAGCAGCTTCCTCATTCTCATTCAATTGGCTAAATTTGAACTAAACATCGTGACCCCCATCGATTTTCGATGCATTATTTTTTTTTTTTTTCAAGATGTCGTTTCAACTCATTTTCATGAGTCCACGTATAATTAAAATATTGGAGAATTAATCTCAACCACTACGTTAAATGCTTTAAATAAACTGGAAGCAACATAAATGTGCATGGGAAATAAACTGGAAGCAACATCGTTAGTAAATGTGCATGGGAAAATACTTAATCTACAAGTAAGTTCTGTAATGTTCAGAAAATGTTGTCCTCCCATACTATGTATTAAATTATGTTTGTCACGAATTTAAGTGAGCAAGAGAAGAAGAGATAGTGTTGTGTAATCTGGCGAATCTAAGTCTGGAGAAAATCGTGGAGCGAATTTTGGGGGTGCGTGAAAACAGTTTTATTATGTGTTACTTCGCAACCCTGGTGAATGTAAATCCAAGTAAGAAGTCTTGTTTTACTTGTGAAGGAGCCTCAACCTCCATATGTTAATGTATTTCATGCTTTGAAGTTTTAATATAAATTTTGGTTAGTTGTGAAAATTTCACTTTCACGCGGTGAGAAACGTTTTACACAGTGAGAAAGTTGTTTACACAGTGAAAATGGCAGCAACAAGAACATGCTTGACTAATCCACAAATACCACAGTTTAATGGAAAAAAATACAACTATTAAGCAATTACAATGAAGACTTTGTTTTCTTCACAAGGCATTTGGGAATTTGTGGAGAATGGATTCCGAGAACCAGCAGATGCAATAGTATATAATGCTTTGACACAAGAAGAAAGATATGTGTTGAGAGATAACAAGAAGAATTACAATAAAGCCCTCTTCTATATTTTCCAAATAGTACATGAGAATATTTTCTCAATGGTTGCAGCAGCAAAAAATTCCAAGGAGGCATGAGATATCCTCCAGACAACCTATCAAGGCATGGCAAATCACAGACAACAAAACTTCAAATGTTAAGAAGATATTTTGAAACTCTTTGTATGAAAGAGTCTAATAATATAAACTCATTTTTTACACATGTGATTGGGTTGGTTATCCAAATCAGGTCTCATCACTACAAGGAAAAGATCCTCTAGCGGAGGTTATAAAGGAGGTTTTTAGTGTTATAAAATTGGCTAAAATTGTCAAAAAAACACATGGTACCACATCCTTTTTTGGTAATAGAGATTTTGGCGGAGCTTTTAACATAAATTCAACACAACTAAAAAAAAATGGGTGGCTAGAGGTTATTACAGATGTTTTTTTATCAGTGCTCTTATCAAGTTTTAACGCACCATTCCATATTGGTAGATAGCGCACCGGGGAAATCTAAGGAGAATGCACTGGGCCATTAAGGAAAAAAACAACAGCGGGCCTAGTGTTGGTGATACAATGCATGGAGCCATTCTAATTGGTCTTGGGATTTGAGCGGTGCCTATAGGTCGTATAAGCGCACCAGTGCATGTATCTTTATTAGGCACTGGTGCTCCGTATCATAGAAAGGAACTGAGATTTATAATTGGTGTCGGTATTCGTGCAGTGCACATGGCATCTACAAATGCATCGGTGCTTATAAATACATAAATGCCCCGGTGCGTAGTATCGCACAAACACACCGATATTTATAACTGGAAAAAACTAGAATCGGTATTAGTGTGGTGCCCATAGAATCATAAATGCATCGGTGCATATAGACACATAAAAGCACCGATTTTCATTTTGTTTTTTATAAACATCCACCTCTGACAGTCCAATTATTGTGATGGTTTTAAATTCATTATTCATCAAAAGTCGACACATCTTATAACAATATTCATATTAATTACATTTTTATTTATGCATTTGAATGTGATATTTGGATTAATTTGGTATATCATATTAGAATTATTGTGGTTTTTTTAAATTCATTATTCATCAAAAGTTGACACATATATATAATCTTATAACAATATTCATATGAATTAAATTTTTATTAGTGAATTTGAAAATGACAATGGAGAACGCAATAGCAACAATGGAGAACACAATAGAATAAATTAAAACATATTTTATGATTATATATATATATATATATATATAAGACAGTCTTTATCATACAAAATGGGATAATTATTTGTATCCCTTTGTCTTTCAATTGGGACACTATGTCCATTACATTAAACAAAATGTCTGATTTCATAGACATATTTCAAAAAATAAAAGGCCTTACATTGATATCCAAATTACATAGTGATCATTATTCTTCGCTTGAACTGTTGTCACTACTAGAGCTACTTCCATGACTTGCGTTATTTTTAGGAATGTTGTGTTCACGACAATGATTTTTTTATTCTTCTTCACTTTCCATCTACAAACATAAAAATAAACTGAAATGAGTGTATATACATAAGTGAGAATAATGAAAACTCCAATATTAAATAATATACATCAATGTAAATTGAAAAGAAAAATGACTTACCATAGCAACAATTGACTCATAAACTATACACATTCTTTCAGAACCATGTACCATGCCTTCTTTCAAAATTTCATCTGTTGGCGTAGTTCCATACTTTGTTTCCTGCAAGTTTTATACCTCATAACAAATCATATATTTAATATAAAATATGTTTTTATTCTATTAATTATAGACAAAGCTAATTAAAATAAGATCGATAGATGCTTACAAATTCTACACTTAAATTCTGATATGCCAACATATACTCACAACCCATATTTAAGCCAATTTCAATCAATTCATCTGATGGTTCTTCTTTGTATGTTAGCACCCGTTTGAAGACATTCAATGATGATTTTTGTAAAACAACTTAAAAAATATAAAAATGAAATCTAGTTAATTTGTTATAAGGAAGTAACAATTACTCATAAACTTAGAGATCAACCATTTTCTTCCTTGTGATCCTGTTTTATGTGCTAAATGGGTTCCATTTTCTTTAATTTTCTGCAAGAAAATTATTGAAAATTAATATTTAATGCTAAATTGTTTATTTATTGTACCTAATGATAAAAAATTTCAAAGATTACATATTACATTTGAAGCACGTTGTTATATTCATTTCACTAGATCCCTCAAAATTTTCTAAAAGTTTTTCCCCCTTTCATTAACTTCGAGCACCACTCCAGATGAGCCAAAGAGCAATTCATTTTCATTTGCATGTTCTATTTTTTCTTTACTTAGAAGAACATTCTTTTTCTAAGTTGTTGGTCCCTATAGAACATTAAACAGATGTGAATTAGTAGATTGTTTGACACATGTTATCTAATAATTTTAAGTATATTATTAATGATAATTAAAAAAAGAAACTCATATTGGATCGATAGTGTTGTTTCATTCGCCTGATTCATCTTTTTCCAAATTTTCTATTAAACTTTTATGCTCTTCTGGTCGTAGATCAGAAATAATCATATCGAGCTTCGTCATTTTGTGGCTGTTCATTATACATAGTAAACAATACATATTAGTTAAAGTTACATATAGTTCAAAAATAATATTTTTTATAAAGAATTTACAAAGAACTTTCATTTTTTGCTTTTCTTGATGTGTTAAAAGTGTTTTTGTTACTTGATATCTTGTTAGTCATTTCTTTATCAATTTGAAACCTGTAGCATATCATTCATTAATATATTTATAAATAAATTCTCAACTTTTCAAGTATAAAATAAATCTCGGGACACCGGTGCGCCTTTCGTGAGATCCGCACCGCTGCCGGTGCGTGGATATATTAAGGACGCACCGCAAAATAGTGTAATACACCGTACAGTGCGTTCGATATTATAAATGCACCACAAAAATAGTTTAATAGACCTAACGGCGCATGGGGTATTATGAACGCATCGCAAAAATGGTGTAATACACCGTACGGTTCTTTCCTAGTTAAAGAGAGAATCGGTGCCCTATTTTAGATTTGCCGCACGGATTTAAAAAAATGTTTTCAATTTTTTACGACACAAAACTTGCACGGTGCGCTGTAGTAACACAGAGCACCGGTGTGGTGGCGTATGCAGGGCGCACCGATAAAGAAAAATCCATTTTTTTCAAAAATTCACGCAATGGCTGAATGGATTGGGATCTGACTATGCAAGTCGTCCCGTGGGTTGGACGTCAATCTAAAATGAAAACCCTAATTCTGAAATCATAGAAACAGGGAGAAGAAAGGGTAAAAACAAAAAAATGAAGGGTTCATGGTAAAAATGGATAAAACTGTAGGAAAAAATAAAAAACTGCAGAAAAAAGTAAAAGAAAGAATTAAATTTAATCACGAAATGGTTTGAAATTCTATGATAAAGGGCTTGAATCACCAGAATTTTGGTTTCTAATTGTCTGAATACTTCTGTTCGAACGTGTTTCGCCATCCATAGTGCCCTCGTGCTCTCTTGCTCCAGGTCTGTCTCCCGCAAAAATCTGACTGAAAATATTTAGCAAAAATAGTGAAATAATGAAAAATGTTTATCACTTAAAGAATTATTTTATCAAATTATGTTTTCGAAAATATTTTTCCGCCCATTTTTCAAGTTACCGCTTTTTTTTATCTTAAACAAAATAGAGTTGCACTTTTTTTTATTTGCATTTATTCGTTTCTAGTGCGCGGAAATGTGACGCACCGATGCATTGTATTAATACGATGCACCAGAGCCTATTAGGATGATAAGCGCACTGGAATTTTTAAATTTTTTTTATTTTTTTTGTATGTAAAATCATAATAAAATAATGATAATTATAAAGTACATGAATTTATTTTCATTATTTTCTAAACTTTATGTTACAAAAATTCGTATTCTTCTAGATTTGTTATTTTACAATTATTTTCAAATTTACAAATTTAAATATTTTAATAAAATCATTTCACATTAATACAATTAAAATTTTCACACTAAGAGAATTAAAATTTTACATACAATTACATTAATTACAATTACAATTACAATTACAATTTTACATTAATTTCACATTCATGAATTACGATTAGAATTACAATTACAATTTTAATTTTGCATACAATTGCATTTACAATTTTACATATAATTACATTTACAATTACAATTACAATTTTACAAATATTTTACAGACAATTCAATTAAAATTACAGTTACAAATACAATTACATTTACAATTACAATTACAATTTTACAATATTTTACATACAATTCAATTAAAATTACAATTACAGATAGAATTACAATTTATGAAATTTACATACAATTTTACAATTTTTCATATATACAATTACAATCATTTTGGAATAAATTAAATATTACAATTACAATTAAAATTTTACATTAATAAATATTTTACATACAATTACACTTAAAATTACAATTAGTACAAATACAAATACAATTTTACAATTTTCCATAGAATTAAATTTTAAATTACAATTATATTCACGAAATAATATTTAATAAATATCATGGTCATTTAATAATATTAAATTAATTATAAACATCATCATGATTATGATAATCATCGTACAAACATCATATTCAACTAATAAACACATTCAATTAACATCAAATCAACATTATATATTAACATCATCACAACGAAAGCATCAAATATACATCTCAATATAATGTCAAATAACTCATGCGCCTATCAAATATACATGTCTATCTGCAAGCTAAAAATTAAATGAACATATCTAACATGACTAACAATATGCGCCACATCATGATGATCATCAACATGAAAATTAAGTACAACTGCAACATGAACATAAAATACATGGACCATATATATAATATAGCTGAATAATGTTAAAAATATACAACTGTAATATAAATGTCATGGATCAGGCGCTGGTGGTAGTATAACAACATCAATAACACTAGTACAAGTGGATACGGCCTGCTCAGTAAAGCTGGGTGCAGCCTCGACAGTCAATGGTCGACTAGCCTGCTCATGATCATGATTATCACTAGTACTGATGGATGCATCTGCTAGTGGTAGTACAACATGATAAATATGAGGTGCAGTAGTAGTGGAGAACTGCTCAGTCAATAGTAATGCAACCTCGACAGTTGATGGTCCGGCCTACTCATGATGATCATGACTGGTACTCATGATGGATGTTGCAGGCTACTGACTAGACGTGGCCGATGGTCTAGCTTCATCTCCATGATGACTAGTGTGAGATGTTGCCAGTGGAGCCTCATGCTGATCATCAGGCTCACCGCGAGGTGAACGATCATGAGATGCATTTGAGTCGCTGCTGGTGGACTGTCCATCATTTTCCATAGCTTGACTACACCTATAGTTATGGAAAATCCTCCTCAATCACATAACAACTGTCGTAGCTCCTACGACTTGCCTCATCAGGCCGTACATGTCACGCGGCATGCCTCTCCACATTCGTAACAGTCTATCATCGCCCTGTATCTCTTTGTAATGAGCAGACCTGATGCCCGAATCTGAAATCAATCCACAGAGTTGGCTAGCCAACTCCATCTGGTATCTAGTCTCAGGTCGACCACGCCTAGAAAAAGGCGGTATCGGTGCACCATGAGGCGCATCATCAGCACGTCTCTCTATTGCGCCACTAGCCTCATCCTCAAGCACATCAGCCATCTCCTGATCGTAGTCATTAGGATCAACACCTGGATCATGTGGTGGATTCGGCATCTCATCACCATCAAAAGAGTCAATGTATGCAAAAGATATACAAGTATACAACAAAAATTAGACAATTTCATTACACAATTTAATAAAAACAAGTTAAAGAACATGTTAGAATAAATATAAATAAAATAGTAATATTACCTCTATCATCTGGCTACTCATCAGGAGTGAAGAGGATGTTGGGACACCGTCGCCAATCTAGTCTAGCATAAGGACATGGGACCATAATGGAGGGATGCAGCCTGCCAACACTGGCTAGTAAATCTAGTGAATCATGTGATATCCTTGCTGGAAACATAGTGTCTCCCCTCTTGGGAATCGTCTACCCCCACATGCGCATCCGGGCCTCGAACATTAGCCTATGAGGTTGTCGAACAAAACTAGGTCTCATCTCTAGAAACCTCTCAAAAAATAAACAAAACAGCTCTGAAGAAAAAGGGAAGTTGACCCTCCCTTATGCATGAGCACGACATCTATCTAAGGCCGTATAAAATTGTCGCAAAAAAATGGCAGACCACCTGACAAGTCATGGCTGTTGTACTAAAGAATCAATATAATATAAAAGCAAGCAACTAATGTGTTGCCCGTTACTGGTGTTATGCAAAATGATCGAAGCGATAATAGAGAGGCACTGCACCTCCTGTCTACCAAAAGCACCTATACGTAACTGACCTCCAGGTACCTGAAACTCTGAAGGAGATAGTACATGTGCTCCAATGTATCTCTGGGATTAAACTAATTGACTCCCTGCTACACAACTAGCTGGCACGTCTAGGAATGAGGGAAAATCCACCCCTCTCCTCGATAGTCCTGTAATAAAATAAATGCCCTCCTCAGTGGGTGTGTACCACTGGTCAAGACTGTTGGACAGATAAGTCATTCTTGCAGACAAGACATACCTCCCAAGTATCCTACGGACAGGTAGCAACAAACAGACAAATAAAAACTATTTTCTCTAGATAATATTCGATTCATTAATTAGCTACAACAGGGGTTTTGAAGACCTACCTGTAGTCCAACGCTATTTGTAATAATCTTCTTTCCAGTTTCTTTAAATAGTCATCTTCAAAGATCTGTAATCACAAACATGGAAAAGATCAATAGCACCTGCATAGGATAAACTAATTCACGAATTATGTATATATGAAGATGATCAAGGAATTCAATAAATAAGATAATTAATTAAATAACTCATCGATAAAACATGATAAACAAGCTACTTAATTAAAGAACTCATTGAGAAAATGGTATTCATTCGTATTATCTTTAATAAAGAAGAGCCTTACAACCGTGTTCGCCTTGATGTCATACAGGCCTTCCTAGGGTCCAGAACAGGCGTTTCCTTCACTTTGACAAGGTTTGCACTCTCTCAGCTAAAATACACATGGGTGTGTAATCATTCCCACATAATGATTAGTTAAGAGAGTCTCAGTCTATACAACATTTTTCCTCAAAAATTCTCAAAGTCTAACTCACTAACTAACTCTTGAAGTTGCACTATAGCTTCAATTTATAGGAAAAGAGAGGAGGTTATGGTTCCACATAAGAAGGGACATAATTCTCTTTTGAAGGAATTGAACTCCATAAATCAAGGGGTAGGTGTTACACCATTTTTTGGTCATCTAACCTATTATCATTAGATGGACCCAAGTACACCATGTAAGACCAATTTTACCCTAAGTAAAATTGCTTTCACTATGTTAAAACAGGAAACCCCAAAAGGAAATATTAAACAAACCTATATTTGCTTGATTTTCCTCATGGAATAATTAATTAAACCATAATTTAATTATTATTCCCAGTCATGTTTAACCCAAAATCAAAGAAATTAATTAGATAAACCTTTATTTATCTTATTATTTTCTAGGAATAATCATTTAAACCTTATTTAGATGATATTCCTTGTTAAATATGACCAAATCACCTACAAATAATTAAATAAATCACTATTTATTTAATTATCTTTCAACCACCTCCTTAAATAATTAAATAAATCATTATTTATTTGATTATCTTCTAACCACTTCCTTAAAAAGATAAATAAATCATTTATTTATTTATTTTTAACAAATTAAGGGATTTGACCCAAGTCAAATACCTTTTCCCTCCAACAAATATAATAAATATTCCATAAAAAGTGGATCTAGATCTGGTTAACCCATGCACCAAGATCTAGAATGACCCAATATTTTGTTATAAATAGGAGGGTTTTTCCTACCATTATTCACCTTTTGTTGCCTATTAGATCACTCTCGATCTATACACTTGGTCACATATCTCCATCATTTGCTCCCATTGAGCTCTACTCTTTGCATTGGGTTTTCTACATCAACTAGAGAGAGAAATCTTAGATCTGAAGTGCTGAGGACTTCCAAGAACCCATCCCACTGAGGGGAATTGGATACTCCTTCTGGTTTTCCTCCCAGGTGCCCCATTAATACAAAAAATTCTTTCAAAAACTGTTCTTTTCTTGTCTATTGGTATATGGAGCAAACCCTTGTTTTTACTGCTTAATGTCTTTCCATGCATAGATCTGGTGTTTTGCAGCTCTTTTCTTGTCTGACTAACCACAGATCTGAAGATATTGGTACCCACTTTTGTTGTTAGGGCTATTAGTTATGCGTAGCTAAAGGGGTCCTTTTTCGTACACTTCGAGAAAGGATTCATACTAACAAATGGCGACTCCACACGGGTTTTAAATTACGACCGCTGTCGTTTTTCATATTCCTGCATGTCCAGCTACTTCAGACCCTATGGTTTCTTTTCAACTGTTTATTTTTCCTATTTTCATGTTGTTTTTCTCACATAAAACCATAAAACATCAAAATTTCTAACTTCCGTGTGTTTCTGGCCCTATTGCGCAGGTAAGCGACACCCGGCCATGTTGAGACGACTTTTACGAAAATACGCCGAGACAATCGGAAGCAGTCCCTGCCCCAGCCCAAAACTGCGACGTAGACCTCCAGTCGCACTTTATACCCTTTTACGTGACACACGCGAAAACGGGGTGAGCTCGACTGCCAAATTTTCAGTGATTTTTCTGCAATTTTTCTGGGTTTTGTTGCAGCTTCTGTCAGGGTATTCCAGCCTCTGTCTCAGCCCGCTTTGACCAAGTTCTGATCTGTTTTTACTCATCTAAGTGGGAACCTAGCCCCCTAGGGCTTTAGTACCCTCCACTTTTTGTGGAAGAGTTTTAGCTATTTCAGCCGTCTGTTTTTCAGAGCTTCAGCCTCCTTTTTTCCAGATCTGTTACCTCCCTTTTAGATCCATTGTAATCAGCTCTTCTACCTCTCAAATCACCTCCTAAAGATTTGTTTGGATCTACTTTTAGGGCCTCCTCCTTGCCCCCTCCGCTTTTTGCTGATTACCTTCCTTTTTCCAGCCACCTTGCCTCTGTCTCTTGGCTGTGATCTGCACCTCTTTTCAGCAGCTTTATCCTTTAGATCCCTGTCCCTTTTGACCCTAGATCTATTGGCCTCTTTTTATGTGTGTTTTGACTAGATTTTTTCCCTCTTTTAGAGTAGTTTTGAGAGACCCGCCTTTTTGGGATAGATTGATGCATGGTTAGCTGTTAAAAGTTCTGTTATTTCAGCATTATATACTGTTCTTTGCAGATTTCTTTTCAGTTACGCAGCACACTTTTTTGCTCTCAAAACGAAAAGGGTTTTAAAAATTAAAATTAACGCACACCACACACTGACCCTAAGTGAAGAAGCGCCTGGTTAACACCGCCTGGCAAAGATTATAAAATCAATTGTCACTGCACCTTGTCTGCCCTTGACCTCTCTTGATTCTGTCCCTTTCTGCCCCTGTCAGTTTCCTTCTTCCTGTCATCATTGCGCCCCCTAGGCGCCTTTCCCGGAGACTTCTTGGCCTTCACCCTCAGTTTCCGGTTGATCGACCTGCTCCGCCCCGCCGTCGTCGAGCCAGTCCTCCTTTGAGTCTGCACTTCGACTCCTCTCCGGATTCATCGGGTTCTCCTTCTCCTCCTGGTTCTCCCCCTGCCACCTTCACTATGTCTGGTCCAGGGCCCAACGCTAGCGGTTCTCCCGGCCCTAATGCCGGCCCGACTACTAGCGGAACCGCCATAGGAACTACCCTGGCCACCCCCTTGCTGCCGTACATTGCAGGCCTCAGCCTCCCCGATTTCAATCAGTTGATCAATGACCCTATCCGCCACGATGTTGGTTGGCCTGCCATGCCAACCAAGCTCCCTTCTGACATCCCTAAGTTCGAAGGCCAAGCTGGAGAAGATCCAACCAATCATGTCCGATCTTTCCACATGTGGTGTTCCTCCAATTCCATTACCGATGACTCCATCCGTCTTCATTTGTTCCAATGCATGCTTATCGGCGAAGCTTCTAAATGGTATGTTGAACAAGCCACCTCTTCCCATACCACCTTTGCGACCCTTGCCCAAGCCTTTTTGTCTTATTTCCAGCTCCCTCTCTGATACGACACTAGCACAGAGCTCTTGACTTCCTTCAAGAAATCCTCTTCAACCCGCCTTTCTGCCCATGTTCAGGAATGGCGACGAAGACGGAGCTTATGTCGAGCCCCTCCCTTCGAAGATCGGGTTTATATGGACTGGTTCCTTCGCACCCTTCCAGCTCCCATCGGCAAAGATGTCGCCTCCCATTTTCCTCAAACCGAAGAAGCTGCCCTCCAAATAGCCTTGAAATATGACCTGATCTACGCTCAATCTGGTTATGTTTATACTATTCTTCCTGACCTCCCCAGGCCTGGTGGCGCTAACACCCTGGAGGCATCTCATTCCGTCGACGGTATCATTGGAGCCCTTTCCCATCTGTACGCTCAACCTCCTATGGGCTATGAATGCTCCCCTCGAGGAGGGGCCCCGACACCTCCCGGCACTCTTCCCCCTCCCCGTGCGCCTGCGCATCTGAGATCCCAGCATACTGCTCCTCCTTTTTCCCAACCCTCTGCTTACTCAATGTTGCCCAACCTAACCATGCCTTTATCCGCAGCCCCTGGTGCGCTAGCTCATCGACATATGCGCTTCTGTCTCCCTTGCCTCCTCCCAAGCCTGCTGGCCGCCTGACCCCCTCCCGGAGACAGTATTTGCACAACGGGCGCGACTAATCCCCCAACTTCAAAAAGCTGGCAGAGAAACAAACAAACCCAATATGCCCACACCAGGCCCACCCTGGTACCCGTGGACCCAATCCTGGTGTTGACCCTAACACTGCCAACCAGCAACAGGGCACTCAGCCCAAGCCGGACAGGCCGCTTCGCACAAATAAGCCTTGTTCGTGTTGCGGTGTTTATGGTCATTACACCCATGATTGTCCCCTCTTACCCCAGATGCGGCAGATGTGGGAGTCTCAAGCCACATTGCGCGGACAACACGCCTCCCCTCATGCTACTCCTAATGTGGCCACTACCCAACCAGCTGTGTTTACTGATCCTTTCCCTCAGCAAGGATTCGTGGCTACCCAACCGCCTGACAGCCAGGTCGCCACTCCCCCTTCCCTTTCTGGTTCCTCTGATTACCAGATCCTTATGATGCACTCCGATCCTTCCTCGACCGTTGACCTTCACCTTCAAACTCGGTCTCGCCAGTACCCCAAGCCTCCTGCTTAGTCTGCCCCCGAGCCTCCTTCTTCAGGTTCTACAGAGCCTCTTTCGACATCCAGTGGCTCCTTACATATCCCTCAACCCAAAGTTGAGGTTCATACCAAGATTCCTAAGGGACCCCTATGTCGAAACGCTGCTTCTGGTCGAGCTGCTCATTCGTATAGTATAGTAGATGATTTGGCGCAATCCCCTGCTGCCATTTCCACACTGGAACTCCTCCACTTGTGCCCTTCCCAAAAGAAGGCTCTACTATCTGCCGTGCGCGCTGTAGATCCTGCTGATGACCAAATGATTGTTTTCAACGCCACTCAATCGGACCATCCTCCTCTCCCTCCTTCCGTCGCCTTCCAAATCCCAGTCAAAATCCGGAATGCCAACGTTTCCCGGTGCATAATTGATGAGGGGGCATCCACCTGCGTGATGTCCGCTTCGGTTTGGAAGCAACTCGGATCCCCTGAGTTGGCCCCTTCCACGATCACCCTTCGAGCGTGGGACGGCCATGCCTCCCAGCCCATTGGCCTTTTCCGCAATTGTCCTCTCACCCTCGCCGGTAAGACCGTTTGCGTTGACGTCGAAGTCATTGACGCCCCTCTAGACTATAACATTCTATTGGGGCGAAGCTACACCTATGCCATGTCTGTTGTCCCATCCGCGATTTTTCACAAGATGTCTTTCCCTCACAATGGAAAGATAGTCACCATTGACCAGCTGTCTTACCATGAGCCGCCGTCTCAGACCTCTCCGGAGACGACCATCTCTGCTGTAGCCAATAAGCAAACCGTCGATTCCTTGACCAGTGCCTCCCCCGGCGTTTACAAAGATTCCTCCCTGCTTGGAACTTCCCTAACCTTCCCCCTCCTCCTATCACTGATCCTAGCTTATCAAATGTTTGCATGATGCAATCATCTCAGGCTGCCCGTAAGCGGCCTGCCTCGGCTAGTCAGCAACCTCCCCCTCGCCCTCCGCAACCCGCTCCTAGCCATTCATCTCAGCCAGCCGGACCTCCTCCTTCTGGCCCTCCCCCTATAGCTGGTATCCCTGAACCCCTTTATCCTCCTGGATCGGTTCCTCCTGGCCTTAACCATCTCGAAGCCGTCCCTCCTGGTCATTACCCTGCTGGGCAGATCCCTTTCCTCGCTCCCCCTCCCGGAGTATATTCTGTCCCCGTCATGGCCACCCTCTCTCTCCCTAACTTGAACTTGGGCATACCGGTCTGGTACCTTGATCCCCCAGCTGCCAACCCTCCTGGTCATCCCAAACCCTACATGGCTTTGACACCGGTTCAACCGGTCCCCCTCGCTTCCTCCGTTGCCACTGTGCCCCCAGCACCTCCACAGGACCCTTCTCCTGTCGTGACGGCTCCCGGGAAGAAAGGAAAAGCCCGCAAGGGGGCACACAAAGACAAGACCACCATGACTGACCCGGCCCCTCCTCCCCCCGTAAAGCCTTGTGCCTTGTGTGATGTCACCGGTCATGCCACCCATGCTTGTCTCGAGTTTCCCCGTATTCAACCCATGGTTAAAGTTGCGTTCCCCGAGTCTACGGTTCCTGAAGCCTCCATTCCTTCTTCGTCCGTAACCAAGAACCCCAAGACCCTCCGCACCAACAAACCCTGTGCTTTGTGCGGCGTTCATGGCCATTACTCCCACCATTGTCCTCACTTGACGCATTACCGCGCCTCTTTAGAGGTGGTCCGAGAGTATGAGGTTGAACAAAATCAATCCGCCTCTCCCATTCTTGCGCAGTATGCTTCAGGTCAGCCTGAGGATCCCCCCACTCCCATCGACATTCCCCCCCCTGATGTTCAGATGACGGAGTCTACTGTAACCATTCTTTACCTATCCTCCTCTGCGAGACACTTGGAGCCTAGCCCCCCTGCATCCTCCCCTGTTGTGTCCCCTGACCCCCCCTTTTCTACCCATCCGCAAGATTACTCCACTCGTGTCTCTGTTGACCTCCGCAGCCCGAGTCCTCTCCATACTTTCGATAGCCCTCATATACCACCCTCCAGTTTGTATATGAGTCACAGTCATCCTTCTCCTTGCACTCCCTCTCGCAGTTGCTGCCCGATGTCTTCTGTGCACTCACGCTACCATCTTTGCCTCTCCTCCCCTCATTTGTTGTCTTGTAACACCATTCCGCAGGACCCCCCCGTCCACACCCTTTATCGGTTACGCCGATGGTGCAAGTCATTACTCCCGGAATCTGGCCTCGGCAGGTTGGGCCATCTTCACCCCCTTGCATGCCCTTGTTCTCTCTAACGGGGTCTGCATTGGTTATGCCACCAACAATCAGGCCGAATATGATGCAGTGCATGGTCTCTTAGTCGATGCCCTCTTTCATCGCATCCTCCATCTGCACGTTCGTTTGGATTCCCTACTTCTTGTAATGCAACTAAATGGTGTTTATCGTGTGCATAACCCTATGCTGTTTAGACGCTATTTACGAGTTAAACTCTTGATACGTGCATTTGAAACCATAACTTTCAACCATATACCTCGAGAAAAAAATCACTATGTAGATAGTATTGCAAACCATGTTCTAGACTGGCATTTATCACACACATTTCATTCAAGACAATAACATTCATAATCAATAAAAACGATGCATATCCATAATATGTGTCACAAAAACATGTGTTTAGAGTCCATCTACTCTGATACATATGACATGCCCATAGCATGTTACAAAAAACTCAAAACTGGGGGCACCACTCGCCCCTACATACACACTAGGGGGCACCACATGCCCCACACCTAATCACTATCTGGTGGATCCCGAGCCAATGGCTCTGCCCCTGCAGCCTGTAGATCACGTATCCCATGACCGGCCATCGCCATGCGCTGCATGACCCCTCGCCATTCCGAGGGTAGACCAATACATGGCTCTATGTACTGGTCATCTAAGTCCTGCCACCCGCGCTCTGATACTCCGGTCAGCAACCTTTCGCATCTACGGCGGATGTCCTCTAGAAGGGCGGCTGCATCCTCATTTTGCGCTGCTCTCGACCCACTCAGACCTGCAGCTCCAGCTGCTGCCGGTCGTCCCATATATCCAGCCGGTTTTACCGGCGCTATATCTGCATACCAACAGTACATGAGTTAGTACCCTAGCTACTATTCAAAACACTGTAACATGCCCATACAAGAATAGCAATCTGTCACTTACCATCGGGCCCCCAGACTCGACAAGGCAGAAGTGGCAGGTCCGGATCTCCACAATAACTCATCCCACTATAGGGATAGTCGTCTATGTATAGAGGCATCTGATCCCAATGGGCAAAGAACTCAGGTTGAAACACGCGCCCGACCGCCCCTCCTCCTCCTCTGCACAGTAGCCGCCCCCACCGGCGCATCCTGGGCTCTCTCGGGTCCCCATCTGGAAGTTGTACACAAGGCCGCAAGGTCGGGATCTTCTCAAAGAAGAAGGCGCACAATAAAGTCCCATACGAGCAATCGTGGTTCACTTGCCGCTTGCAGAGCGAAAACTGTCATTTTAACGACACCAACATCATTTGGGCCCACCCATAGTAGGTCCCACTCAACACACTCTCTACCAGCATCATCTGCCCCCTGGTGATGTGATGGAATGCCTGGTTGCCCAGGATACGCAGCACAGCTGTAGCCACTGCACGGGTTTCTAGCCTTTCTAGATCCCTGATCGGTATCCAAGTCCCCTTGACTTGGAGACTCGGTCGACAATGTCGTTTCACAAACTCCATGATATGCCGCCCCCGCGGTAATACTGGCTGCGTGTTTCCCACCATCCCCAGTGGTGGAAGACCCGTCAGGAAATATACATCCTGGACTGTCAGTTCGATCCTGTGCCCCTGCACTACAAAGACCTCATGCTCTGGATCCCAATAACTAATAATCCGGGCCAACAAGGGCTCTCCTGCTCTCATCAACGGGTTCTCCAAAAACTTTAGAACCCCAAACCTGGCCAACACATGACGGACACCCTGATCCGCCTGGATCTCTGCCCGTCTCTCTCTCCAGTTAACTCGTAAATCTGCCATACCTGCACAAAAACATCATCTTTGTCAGCATACAGATCGGGAATACCATCACCAAACCCAAAAACCCAACTCCCAGCCATAAAACAGCACCAAAACCCCCTCATCTCCCAGGTCGCAGTTTTCTGCCCAGTTCCGGACCAGGTCATAGGTTTTGCCCTGAAACCTGCATCCCAGGTCACACTTTTTGGCCCAAAAAGTGCGTAATTCCTACTGTGAGATTTTGCTGGGTCTGTTTCTGGGATTTTGGGCCCTAAACTGAACTTTCAATCCATCAAAATGAAAGAGTAAGGTTAGGCCTCTTACCTACAACTGACGGATCTCGATTCCAACGGTCGGTTTGTCCGCTATGCTCGCCGCAAGATTTAGGGCCTTCTATCCTCTCTACATTCACCACAACAACAATAGCAAATGAGTGAATTTGGAGGGAAAACTGCCTTATTAAAAGAGAACCCCTGTTTCTTCTTTCGACTGTTGCGACCACACCGTAGCCCCGTTTGATAAAGCATCTGCACCGATGGAAAGCTCTCACCGAGCCCTCAAATGGGTATCTGTTATTTTTTTATGATCTGATACTTCACCAGGACACATTTTGTCCAAGAAGGGTCACTTCCCCTCTCATTAAAATCGAATTTCCTCACTTACGACACTTGTACTCGGGGCACCACTTTTCCTTCTTACTTGTCTTCGTTCGTGTCGATTTTCGTCATGAGTTCCCATCTTGTACTCATGTTTTTATGGTCCCCCACTGGGCCCTTACTGTGTGGCAGCACCATCGAGTCGCCCTTGTTTAGAGCATCCAAGTTGAGTCATCATCGCATTCATGGAGTCTATCCCGAGTCCCTTTGTACCCCGCTATAGCCCTCCATCCTTCATTGCTTGATCTCTCTCTTGTGTCGCACATTATGACCTTCAGTCTCACTATCCCCCATCCTTGATGATGTTGTGTCAGTCGCTGCCATGTCATTCATGCCCTTTATGCTCTAGCAAGAGAAGTCATCCATTAGCTACTCAGTCCTTTCCACTTCACTATCATCATTAGTGTCAGTCTGTCCGTCGCTCTACTCTTTTCTCTCGTGCCTTAGTTGAGGGTCTCTCATTGCCTCACCTATGGCGGACCTCCTTTTGTCGACATTAGCTCATTCATTCCAGAAGCCAGGTCTAGAGGGCGGTGTACCTTGGTTCCAGCTTCCACTCTTGTCCGGTGCCTCGGATCAGGAAAAGGGATATCTCCTTTCCCTTTGACTTGATTGTTTCTCCAGCTCTTTTCAGCATGATCGAGATCCGTATACTTGATGGTCCAGTGATCCAGCAGTAACTCTTGATGATTCCCCGGGTGTGAGTGAGATGTCTCAACCCTCATGAGGGGGTGGCCCTGCAGGTAGCCCCCCACATGCCCGGATGACCTCTTCATTGCAGCCTTCGATGCAGCTCCAGATATTTGATGATGTTGGCCATAGCCGCTTGCAGCGCCTCTTCGACTTGCATGTATCAGTTAGATTTTGTGAGCCCTTCCCCATTTATAGGGGGCATTTGGGTTGTATTTGTATCTCATGTACTCAGATATTACTGTACAAGTCCTGGCTGTTATCCCAGGCACAGCATGTATATGGGATTCCTCATTATATTTTTATCTGGCTCATGATTATGCCAGTTGTACTTTATGGTTCGGTCCCTTGTTTACTGGACACACTATTCTTTTGTACTTTGTCTCGGCAGGCATAGGTATGCCTCCCCCGCCGCCTTCAGCACAGGTACCCTCTCATAAAAAGAGACTTGTTGCACTTGCGAGTCTCGTCTCCTCAGGGTCTAGTCCTTCAGCACACTATCTACCTCACATTTCTCTCTCTGACATCCCTTTTGTTGTCTAGTGATTGTGTTCTTACAACGTACTTCGGTCATACGATTTGCTCCTGACACTCGCACGCCGGGGGGCAATCTGTTACACCATTTTTTGGTCATCTAACCTATTATCATTAGATGGACCCAAGTACACCATGTAAGACCAATTTTACCCTAAGTAAAATTGCTTTCACTATGTTAAAACATGAAACCCCAAAAGGAAATATTAAACAAACCTATATTTGCTTGATTTTCCTCATGGAATAATTAATTAAACCATAATTTAATTATTATTCCCAGTCATGTTTAACCCAAAATCAAAGAAATTAATTAGATAAACCTTTATTTATCTTATTATTTTTTAGGAATAATTATTTAAACCTTATTTAGATAATATTCCTTGTTAAATATGACCAAATCACTCACAAATAATTAAATAAATCACTATTTATTTAATTATCTTTCAACCACTTCCTTAAATAATTAAATAAATCATTATTTATTTGATTATCTTCTAACCGCTTCCTTAAAAAGATTAATAAATCATTTATTTATTTATTTTTGACAAATTAAGGGATTTGACCCAAGTCAAATACCTTTTCCCTCCAACAAATATAATAAAATATTCCATAAAAGTGGATCTAGATCTGGTTAACCCATGCACCAAGATCTAGAATGACCCAATATTTTGTTATAAATAGGAGGGTTTTTCCTACCATTATTCACCTTTTGTTGCCTATTAGATCACTCTGGATCTATACACTTGGTCACCATTTTCTGCCATTTGCTGTGTGAGCTCCCTTTGAGTTCCATTCTTTGTGTGGGTTTTCTACACCAACAAGAGAGAGAGATTTTAGATCTGAAGTGCTGAGGACTTCCAAGAACCCATCCCACTGAGGAGAATTAGATACGCCTTTTTGTTTTCCTCCCAGGTGCCCGATTAATACAAAAATTCTTTCAAAAATTGTTCTTGTCTTGTCTATTGGTATATGGAGCAAACCCTTATTTTTTCTGCTTAATGTCTTTTCATGCATAGATCTGGTTTTTGCAGCTCTTTTATGTTCAACTAACCACAGATCTGAAGATATTGGCAGCCACTTTTGTTTTTAGGGCTATTAGTTATGCATAGCTAAAGTGGTCCTTTTTTGTACACTTCGACAAAGGATTCATACTAACAGTAGGCTCCCATAATGGAGGAATGAACATACATGACAGGAGCGAACCTTCGACTGGATAATTGCTTCTAGAAGCTTCCATATTTGACTGTTGGGCTTCTAAATGTTACTTTTCGCCTTCATTTTACCTTTTACAGGGGTCCGCACCGTTTAGCTCTACATGCTTTAGATCAAAAAGGTGTGGCACCGCAGGAAATGTTAAGAGAAAGTGCAGTACAAGTATTTTTAAGACTTTATGAGATTTTCTCTCAATTTCAAGGATTGATTTTAGGAACTTTGATATTCTAGACTTCTAAAGGAGTAATATATGAGTAATGATGAACCCATATAGACATTAAAACGTCATGGTGACAAATTTCAGTGTAAAAAATTTCCCCCTAAAGTGCGAAGTGTGAGAGCATTTGAAGAGTGATGTGCTTTATCATTTCAAGGATTACCTGTGGACACCCCAGTCAGAACCCTGTAAAAAAATTCAATGCAAAACACACACACACACACACACATATATATATATATATCATCATCACTGAGGTAGGCATTCCCATACTCAGATCAAAAACTAACTAAACTTGTTCTGATATAGAAATGATTCTAATATTACATCAATATTGTAGACACAGCATGGACGCAACCATCTGTAATGAATAGTCTTATGCATAATTAATAATAAAACTCCTCGCAGTGTGGATCATGGAAACTAGATCCAGGGTCTCGATTTATACTTCTCAAATTAGTATGGTTCTATCCATGCGATTAAATGTGTTGAAGTTGAACATGGTAGAACCCACTTGATTACCAGTCAATGATGTGAAATGTTAACAAGTGTGAGAGAAAACACCAATAATGACAATGGCTCTCAAAGTACTCAGTACAATCTATGAAATGTGAATAAGTGATTTGAAGTCGAACATTTCATGGAATCGTTCGATCGAAGGTTAATGATGCAACCTGTCATCGAAGGCGAGAAACCTACCATTAAGGCATGCAGATTCCAAGGTACTGACATATTCTAGATCAACTTCCTAGATGATGAGATTTCATCGATAGAAAGTGATCCGTCGTAAGAAATCTCATGACATTAAACCATAGATCAAGTTTTGAAAAAAAAAATTGCAAGGATTGACTCAGTGATGGTCAACGTGAATGGAGACAAATGTTTGCAGATGAATGGTTTGTTTGACTGTCTTCTTGAACACATAACGACATTGCAGATGGTTTGGTAACAATTTCCCTAAGCTAATACCCAGAAACCTACTGAAGAATTTCAATGTAGTTTGATTAACTTGATAGGCAAAGGATTTTCCCAACCCAGATAGAAGTGTGACAAAAAGTGTCATGTTCAAAAGTGTTTTACTTCTTTTAAATCAAAGTGTAACAAATGAATTTGTTTTCTCTATTTTCCCCCACCATTTCTGGCAAGTACCTCTTTATTTTTGACAAGCTTGAGGAGGATAACATTTGCTTGTTTATAAGCTCATCCTTCAGATGAGTCCAACTTAGTTTAAAATTGAACCCTAAGAAGGAGTGGTCCGTTCTTGTTTGTAATTGACAGGTCCTTTACTGTTAAATTTTAATGAGTCTAGTATAGGAGAAACTCGGTGTTTTTCATTTTTGGGGAGTTAGAAGAAAAAACTTAAGAAAACTCCATGGGTGTACTTTTTCATAATTTTAGTCTCTTAGGCCTGAAAAAGGATAAAATAATGTGGGAGAGAACTCTATTGACCATGATTACTCAACATATACCTTTTTAATAAATAGTCTATTTCAGACCAGAAAGGGGTAAAATTATACTGAAGGGACAACTGTTCATTTCCTTTAACGAGTTCGAATAGTCAAGTACTCGACAATATTTTCATTTTTAGAGAGTCTGAAAAGGGCTTAAAAGAGAACTCCATGGTTTCTTTTTTTCGTAAATTTTAAAGAGCTTGAAAAAGTGACAAAAGTATACTCTTTGTCAAAAATGACCATTTCACCTGAAAAATCCGGTATTCTACACAAAAACAAAAAAAATTAAACGTACCTACTTCAATAATGAAAATATTTTGAAAAACCATATTTTTAAAGTTATAAATAAACAAATTTAAATTTCATTTATTCGAAACAACTTATAAAAAGGACTTTTCCAAATTCATTTTTACCATTTGAGTTCAGAGTGAAAATTTTAGAGCTTTTGGCAAAAAACGTTCCAGAGAAGATTCAGGACAAACTGGCTGTTAAAATTGAAAATCGTCTGCTCCAGGTAATCCAGATCCTCTTTTCCTTGATTTTCATCCATTCATTTCCTTAATTTAGGGCTTAAAAATCATTTTTGGGGAGAAAATATGTTCAAAATTCTACCCTCGGCGGTCCGCAGGTAAGGCACACGGTAGCTGCGGACCCTGACATTTTCTTACAAAGAAAAATGTCGTGGCCCTGCACTTTTAGCACAGAGACCATGCGGAGCTACGCACTTTCTCTGAACAAAAAGTGCAGGGGTGCCATGAAGAATTTAAAAACATATTTTCTTCCCAAATTATCCGAAATTTTTGTTTTAAGATGATTCTAATCTTTCATTTCTCTCATTGTAGGATATTTACAATGCTTTTCTGGTGGGAACGTGAACATGAGGAGGTGGATGAAGCTGCAATGATTCATTCGCCTACATTACAAGTTTTAAGAGCATTCGGGCTACTTAAATTTTGGGCTATTAGTGGCATGAGAGCTCAAGTAGACCTTTTCATTTGGTTGGTAAACAAGTGGGATGTACAGGACCAATGTTTTATGATTGGAGGCAACTGGCTCGAAATTGAGCTAGAGGACATATATTTTTTGACTGGTTTGTCTAAAGTGGTGAACCATTTTCTCTATTTGGGGCTAGGCCAGGTGGCCAGTTTGTTGCTAGCTTGCAATTAGAGCTCTGCAATGATGAGATCAATCCTAAAGACAACGGATTGATATCAAAACTATCATCCTTCCTGAGTTAAAAGTGGCTGCATTTACCGTAACCAAGTTATGTGGAAGTGCTACTTTGCATGTTGCTATTGGATGTCAAATGTGGATTGCAGTAGATTGTTTCCGAGGCACCATATTCAACTGGTGTGCGGTAGTGTTGGCTAACATCAAAGGCCAACTAACTAGAGTAAAGAATGTGAAGTTAAATAACTTTGGATATGGATCGATCGTAGTTACTTTTGCTCTAGAGAGGATTCCTCTACTGGCCCTACAACATATTCCAGTTGATGCTAGTAGAGCTCAAGAGTCTCGGATGGTTCAATGGGTTGATTTGATGGCCCGTCACAGCAAGGGTGGAGAGATTATTCAATTTCCCCTCGCATATTTCCATTGGTTAGAGCACCAACTCTTGTGATATATGATTTTCCTTATGTGGGCATAGATTTCTGCAGCGACCAAGATATGCCACTTCCTCCAGGAGTTCAGTGGGATGAGTCAGGTAAAAAATATTTTTGACAGGCTCTAATTTCTAAATTTTTTTTTTTTTAAATCATCCAAAACTAATAACAAAAATTTCAAATGCTGATGTGGGTCCACGCCGACCAGTCACTCTCCGCCCCTTCGAGAGGAGGCAAAGGGATGCAGCTACAGTAGCACCACCACCATAAGATCAGACAAAAGAGATCCTTACTGATTTGGAACACCATCTGGAGCAACTGACTATGGACATCCCTGAGACTACCATAGACGAAATTCCACTTCGTTTGCAGAGATATGTCATTAGTGTTCTTGGACCATTCAGGAGATTCCTGAGTAGAGTGGCACGAGCTATAGTATATTATCATGATCATTACCACGGATAGTGGATGATCGATTACATAGACCCATATCATTTTTATATCACTTTTTTCCCGATAATAAGGCATTTTGAACCTATGATCGAGGACGATGTACTATTTTTTGAAACACTACTCTCTGCTATGATATACTACTATTTCCAGTTACCTGTTCAACATATTATCGAATGTTATTTTGATTTATTGCTTTAATTATTGCAAATGTCTGTTTATAACACTAGAATCTATTGCATCTGCTAATGTGTTTAATCTTCTTGGAATGTGTTGATACTCAATATAATCAAATTCTCGTTCCAAGAGACGAATTTTTAAAAATAATCTTAACAACACTGGATTTCTAATTGCATATACTCGATTTAATTGTAATACAATGAGCTCATAATCTAACCTAACGATCAAACTTCGAATTCCAAATAAAATGGATTCAGTTAATAATTCAATGACCGTGCTATATTCTGCAATATTGTTTATCATTTGACCGAGGCTTACCCCATGCATATATACTAACTCGTCAGTGGATGAATAAATAACCCTAGATGCAGACGAAATTTTCCATGTACTACAACAAGCACCATCAGCAAAAAGAATGTATGTTTGAAAAGATGTCGACATCTGCAATATCAAGAGTAATCTAGATAAGCATGAATAGTAGTAAAAGCACTCTTAAGCTAGGCACACATTTCTAATCTACAACACACCAGCTAAAAACTAACTAATATACAGGAAATATCTTCACACGAAAATCAAGCGTAATATTTCTTCAGATAAAGCCCATTTCTGGGTTTGCCTAAAGAAACTCTCTCAAAATCAATCAATTCATAGGCCCTTTTTGCAAGCTGTCGCTTGACAATATAAGGACCATGCCACATGGGTTCAAATTTCCTAGCCCCTAGCTTATTGTTAGCTTGATCATATAGAAAAACTAGGTCTCCTTCTGAAAAATTACGAGGTGTAACACTTCTATCATACTGAGCTTTCATTCATTTCGCATGAGTCTCGGTGACTAATGCAGCGGTGCACTGATTCTCATCTAATTGAGCTAAGTACAAAAAGCATTTTTCCTCATCAGAGGTAGCTGGTAGTAACTCTATGGCTAGCTTGAGTGACAGTTTCTCACATTCAATCAGTAATACCGCTTCTAAACCGTAAACTAGTTGAAAATGGGTAAAGCCTGTTGATGTTTTTGCTGATGTCTGATATGCCCAAAGTGCCGAAAAACGCATGGCATGCCAATTCAATTTATGAATTCCGATGATTCGTTTGATCATGGTGTCTAAAAAGTTATTAATCGCTTCAACTAGACCATTAACCTGTGGATAATATGGTGTAGAACTATCATGGTGCAGGCCAAGTTGGTCAGTTATCTCAGTCATCATGATGTTTTGAAAATGACTCCCATGGTCAGTAATTATTTCTTGGGGTACACTGAAACGAGAAATCACATGATTGAACACAAAAGTAGCTGTAGTTTTGCCATATGCCGTGAATGTAGGCATCACCTTGGCCCATTTGGTAAAATAATCTACTACGAGAATAATATACCCATGCACCCTGGCCGAGTAAGGGTTACATGTAATGAAGTCAATGCAAGGACCGATAGAAATTATAGGAAGAAGAAGAGCGGGTGGTGCACGCATCTTTTGATCAAAAATTTGACAATTATGGCATTTTCGGACCGCATAGATAAAATCTTTAAATAAGGACGACAAAAAATAACCAGTGCGTAATATCTTTTGGGCTGTGGCATACCCATACATATGACTGCCACATGCTCCAGAGTGACAGTCATTTAAAACCTTTTCAGCTTCTTTATGGGTGAGACAACGTCGAAAAATAGAGTCTGCACCACAACGATATAGTGTGTCGCCAACAATATGATATTGTTGTGATCGTGAAAGTTTTGGCCGAAAAGATTGGGTCTGAAGATAAACAATGATATGCCCATACCAAGGATCTATGGTAATAATGAGAAACAAGGATTCATCCACAATCAGTTGTTCTGCCATAGTTTCTGTATTAGTACTTTGGAAGTCACACATAAGTTCAGCAAATATCAATGATTTCTTTGATTTGGATTTTTCAAATTCCAAGTCAAACTCCTATAGGATAACAATCCATTTTGAGTATTTTCCCCCTAGCAATTGTTTGGTCAAAATATATATCATAGGGTTACAATCAAAAATCACTGTTGTTTTGCGTAAAAGTATGTAATGATGAAAACGTTGGACATCTTGGACGGCTGCCAAGGCCAATTTCTCCGCATGTGAATATTTGACTTCAATCATATGCAAATTATGACTAAGATAGTAAATCACATGTTCACTATTCAATTCATTTTCCTTAACTAAAACCATGCCTATCGTGGAATCAAAATCGGCGAGGTACAAAAAATAATCCTGGTTGTAATTGGGAGGATGCAGTAATGGTGCATGGGTCAATGGATTTTTAAGAGCATCAAAAGATTGATCAACAATCTCATCCCAAAAGAAAGGAATATTCTTTTTTAACAGTGTGGTAAAACCTTTCGTTAACTCGGCATAGTTAGGAATGAATCAATGTAAAAAGTTTTCTTTCCCTTGCAAAATTTGGAGTTGGCAAAGAGTAGAAGGAGGAGGTAAATTGATGATAGCCTCAACCTTCAATGGATAGACATGAATACCTGCCTTTGAGACAATAAATCCCAAAAATCGTCTATATTGTACGCAAAAAACGCATTTTTGAGGATTCAGATGAATATTATAATTCCTACATTATATAAAAATGGCTCGTAAATGAGTGATATGATCTGCTCTGCGCAAGGAATGAGTAGGCAAATCATCAAGGTAGGGTTGCACAGTGTGTTTAATGTCATGAAATGCATAAGACACTGCCCTTTGAAAAGTGGCACCAGCATTCTTAAGTCCAAAAGGTATTTTGTGTAAGAAAAAGTCCCCCATGGACAAATTAAAGTTGTTTTAGGTTGATCCGTAGGGAGTATGTTGATTTGATTGTAACCAGAAAATCCATCCATGAACGAAAACATTTCACTTCCAGCACAATCGTCAATAATTTGATCGATATAAGGGGTTGGATAGTTGTATTTTGGAAAATCTCGATTTATATCCCTATAATCGATGCATACTCATATTGTTCCTTGTTTTTTATTGATAGGAACAATATTAGACACCCAATCCGTTAACGGAATCAGATAAATAAAACCCACACGAAGTAATTTTTCAACTTCTTCTTTAATAGTGGCAGCTTTTCTCGGATGTATCTGACGTAATCTCTGTCTGATGGGTTTAGCATCTGGGTATGTCTTAATTTCATGAACAACAATTGACAGATAGATTCTTGGCATTTCTTCATATGACTAGGCGAAAATGTCGTGAAATTCCTGAAATAGGGCTTTATATGCTTGGATTTCTTCAGGCGTACAAGAAGCACCTATATGAATGTTTTCAACAATTCCAAGTTTTACTGAAATGTCAATGGGAACTGTTGTATAAATCTTTTTTAAATTAAATTCAAAATTGGAAGATGATATAGGATTATGAGGTTCTTTGACGTAATCAGTAGTAAAAATAGAGGAAAAATTATTCTCAAAATGATCAAGATCAGGTAAAAACGAAGACCTATGATGTAGATCTTCCCATGGTAATTCATCGATAGACAAGAATTCACGAATTTGTTCATTAGTATGAATACATGTTGATCAAGACCCAGAATTGATGTCAAAGATGAGCTCGATATTGAAAATGACTCCTCATTGATCACATTCACTGGATCTGATTCAGTTGAAGGAGTATCAGAAAATGACTATACAGTCTGATATGCTAACTCAAAAGGACTCAAAGGCATCGTGCCATCAAAAGAATCCAATTCTGATTCTGAAGGTACTATCCAAGGATCACCAAAGGAAATAGTACTTGATGTAATCATATTGATATTAGCAATAGGAGGCCGTACGTTGGGAGCGGGCAAGGAAAAAGTTTCCAATAAAGCATAACATTTAATTAACCCTACCCCAACATCCTTATAAGGGATAATCGATTTTCCGATATGCTAGATACTATCAGTAGAGGGTAGGTCAGATGAATAATATGAAAGCTCATATATTTTAATGATCTTTCCTTTATGAGGAAACATGATGAGATGAGAGATCGATGATGCAACAGTAGTCATGGCGTAAGACCAACTGTGACCTAGGAGAAGGTTGTAATCCAGAGGGGCATCAACCACTTCCAAATTTAGATTAATGATTTTTCCTTCAACCTTTATTGGTAAATCCTGTAAAATACCATACGGCTGGAAACCTCTTCCATAAAAATCTTTGAGGATAGTCAATGATTGGTTAATTTTTGGAGAACCAAGTGATTGCCAAAATTTTAGCGACATAGTACATGTGGAAGCCCCTTCATCAACAACAATACGAAAAATACTTTTGTTTTTTACTATTACCAGAATTTGAAAAGTCATTTGATGAGGTAGGTGGGTTGTAAAATTCTCTAAATCGAAGATCATGAGATTCGAATCTTGGAGGTCTATGGCTCCTAAGGCTGACAATAGTAATTTTATTTGGGTTGGGCATGATTGCAGCACTTCCAAAGCCAACATTGCTGAAGGGGAAATTGCCAACTCTTCAACAATATTGTAATTTTGAGCAGCTCTCGTATGTGGATTCAAAGCTGATTTACGAAGAACACCTTTAACAAGCGGTTTGATTACTGAGTTAGGATTTTTTTTCTTGATATGTAGTGGATCAGAAACTGAGGGAGATGTATTTGATGCTGAATTGGATGTTTCTGCTTCTTTACCAAGATTTTTACTACCGTAATCTTGCGATTGAGTCGCAACCATGAAAATATCTTCTAGCATATTTGAGGAAGATCCAACCATATTACTATTTTGAGCAGGAAATGGATCCTTTAAGACAGCAGGTATGGGTGAACCCTTAACGAATTTCGATACCTTGGCTCTACGTGGACACTCTTTTGTAAAATGATCCTCATAAAAAATGAGACAAGGATAACGAGGTTTTCGTTTTTCATCAGTTGGTTAAGTTTTAGCGTTTTTATCTTTTGAAGATTTTTTCTTTTTATTCTTACCTTTATTCTTACCACCTATTTTAGTTTTGGTTGTAGATGATTTGTTAGGTCCCTATATCACTAGTATAGCCCCTTATTATTGTTAGTGTAAACCCCTTATTGTTATTGTTGTACCCTTGTAACCCCCCTTTTTGTTATTATTGTGCCCTTAAATTATTATTGTTAGGTCGGCTAGGATTACATTGTGGTCCACTAGGATTACATTATGGCCCCATGGACTCCTATATATAGAAAGGAGGTTCTGTGAATTATATCATCCAAGAATTGTTCATTTATGTAATGTATTGGAGGTTGCCCCCTCGAAGAGGCTCATTTCTAAGGCGTTGATATCTCTTTTCTTCTCTTTTTGGAGCTGGTTACACAGCATTTGGTATCAGAGCTTGGGATTCTAGGGTTTCGCTGCTCCAAACAGGTCATCGTGGAATTTTCGCTATAACTATTTTTCTACGAAGTTTCAGAAGCTGAAATTTTTAGGGTACGAAGCCAAAATCCTGAGGAAGCTTGTAAAAAAATTTTAGAGTTTGGTTCGCAATAATTTCGGAGATATGATCTGTGGAAGTCAGGTATTTGTTCAGGCTCCTAAACAGGTCATCGTGGAATTTGCGCTATAAAGTTTTTTCTACGAAGGTTCAAAATCTAAAATTCATATGGTGTGAAGCTGAAATCCTGAGGAAATTCATAAAAAAATTTCAGAGCTTGGTTCGCAATATTTTTGGAGATATGATCTGTGGAAGGTAGTGCTTTTTCAGGCTCCTGAATTTCATCTCAAAGAGGTGATCGTGGGAAAAGTTCAATAACTCTCTCTCTGAAGATTGGATTGGAGTGCCGTCAAAAGTGGTTGCAAGTACACGGCCTGTAGTTTCTTCGCTATCAATTTCAGAGACAAAGGACAAAACAGTGACACGTGGCAAGTCGTACAAGTTCGCTCTACTGAACCAGTCCAGAATTAGGTCATTGTGGGAGATTGGACACAACTTTGTCTTGGAGAATCCAAATCAGGTTAGACCTGTGGCATTTGAAAGAAGCTTCAGAGGGCTACTACAGGGCTTAATTTCAGATATTGAAGATTTTCAATTACAGAGATAATTAAATTTCAATAGCGAGCTCCTAAAAGCTAGTAAAAGGTGTGTATTTTTTTTCCGAATTGCATAAGTCTTGTTTGAAGAATCAAGTCGAATTGATTCCAAGGGCAGCTTGTAGAATAGATATCAATATTGGATTCTAAAATGGCCCCTAAAAAGAATTCAACACCCATTAAGCCTTCAGAAGGCTCTACTATGACTCATGAAGATGAAGAATTACAACATGATCTATCAAAATTACAAGAGCAAGTGCAACAAATTTCACTCTCGCAAAAAGCAACAAAAAATGAAATGGAAGTTTTGAAGAAAGGCGTGGAAGTGAATATGGACGGTTTGAAGAAAGGCATGGAAGCTAAGATGGAAGGCATGGAAGTGAAGATGGACGGTTTGAAGAAAGGCATAATGGATGGCGTGGAAGCTAAGATGGATGGTGTGGAAGCTAAGATGGATGACATGAAAGACAACATGGAAAACATGAAGAGTGATATAAAAGCATACATGGAAGGCTTGATGACAAGCTTAAAACCAGAAATGATTCCTAATGGCGGAAATATAGGAGAAGAAGGACAAAGTCTCCATGTTTGACTGCATTGTTGATCCATGTCCTCCATCATGTTCATATGGGGTGATCACCCTCTCCATCATGCATGCATTAAATGCACCACTTCCTCCACTATCTTATCATAAGTGCTTCATGATCTTCTTTGAATGCACTATGATCTCAGTTGACCTTATCAAAGATCCTCATGATTTTATATTTGATATCCATGATCTTATTTGACTGTGTCATCCTCCATAGTCTATCTCATAAATGAGACATGATCTCCATAAATAGAGTTGCTCCACTACTCCATGTTCTAGATCTAGATCTAAAATATCCACATACACACATTAAAAGTGGATTTTATTCATCTTTGAGGTTTGTGGGTCCCTCCACCCTTTTATTTACTTAATTTATTAAGAAAATCAAGGACTTTAATATTCCAAATATGATGTGAAAATTTGGGAATATTACATTTTTTTTCTTTAAATAACATTAATTTAATTTTTAATCTTAATTTATTAATATTTTCTGCTTATTATTATTTAATTCCCTTTTTCCATTTATAATGTGTATTTTGCTTCTCTCTCCAATCAAGACACTGGAATGAAAAAAATTCACTTGCATGATAAATTTTCTTGTCATTATGTTGTTGAACATCTGAATTCGTTGAGCCAGGCATAAGATTTAATATGAAAGGTACAAAAAACATTATTACCAAAAGAATATTTCACCTTGCTTGCAATGGAAAAGACATACTATCTGACATCGATGTGTGAACTAAAAATACAACGTTACAATACTTTATTGATGTCACACTTTAGATATACGTTTGAGCAAGCTGTCACAGTAGCTTGACAGCTTTTTTAGTGTAGGTGATTAAATTATATATATATATATATAAAGAGGTGGATAAAGAATTATATTAATTTATTAATACATTAATTTGATTAGTTCATAAATATGTATTGTTGTAAATTGAAAGTTCAATAATTAATATATGAAAACTATTGATTAATTTAAATAATTTATTGTAATTAGTTTTAATATAAAGAATTTTATTAATATAATAAAAATTATTAATATGTCAATGTGGTTTGGTTTGATGGTGAAGAGTGTCTTGTTAAGACATTTGTGCTGAAATGTCACCGATTCCAATCTTCTCGAAAGCAAAAAAAATCCAGCCATGATAAGGGTTAGTGTGGTTGAGGTCAGGTGCGATCCCCGGGGATTTTGACGGCTTAGACGCCCCTCAGTCGCGGTTTCTTAGACCAAAGGTTTGGCGTGATGTCGTGTTAGGACCACATAACGAAACAAACAAACAAAAAAATTATTAATACAATAATTTGATTAGTCGATAATTTTTATTATTGCAATAATTTGGTTAGTTGATAAATATTTATTGTTGAAAATTAAAAATATGATAATTAATATATGAAAAAAAAAACATTAACTTAAATAATCAGTTGTAATTAGTTTAAACTTGATTTTTAGAAAATTATTATAAATATCATAATAGTGGTGGTATCTCCTCAAACAGTTATATGGACACTTTTTTCCCCTTTTTCCTTTCAAGTTTCAAGTGTATTTCCACTCAAATGAATGAGAAAACTTGGTTGTCAACCTTCATCACAATAATCATTGGAACCATGTACTTTCTTCAAGTCTAACTAATATTAGTATTATGACCATGTACTTTCTTCGAGTCTAAGGAATATTAGTAATATAATTGTGTACTTTCTTTGAGTCTAAGGAATATTAGTAATGTGGCCTCCTTAATCCCCCTTAAGGGCTATTACTCAACATTATCTAGGTAAAGGGCTTGGATTTGTATAAGACATAACCATTGTTGCAAGGCTATCCTTTGCATCCCAAGGTGGATGAGAACCATATTTTTAGGCCCATAATGCATTACTTTTGGTTTTGATATTGTTAAAAAAGTCATGGAGAATGATTCCATCCCGAGGTTTACTGGTTTCTCCCTTTCTAATTTGTGAGATGGGAGCATGGTATTTTTAAAGGATTCAAGTATTATACCTAAATATATTATTATATGAGTTTATTTTAGTTTGATTATATATATATGGGAAAATATTCATTAAAAAAACATACAATTTATTGTTATTATTATTTTTTAACAGAAAAGATTGGAAGTAGTATATTAATTCACGTCTGAACGCGACCAAAACACAAGATATTTACAATATCAGTTCATAGCTATTTGTGGGAAACAAAATATGTTTGTTGATCAACCCAACACAGCTTATCTTTCCCAAAATTATAGAGTTCTCCCTTACTACATGTCTACTGCTATACATTCTACAAAACTGTAGCAACAACAGTTTACATTTACATTGTAACATAAAAAAACTAGCATAAAATAAAAAACGACCCTTTGATCCAGTTACTCCTCCATAGTTTTTGGAATGTTGAGGTCGATTCCAGTTTCTTCATCCTCCATCGACATGCTTTTATCATTCAATTTAAACTGGAGATCTTCAATTTGACGCCTAAATGTGTCAACTTCATCCTCCAATTGGTGGATTCTTTTGTTTTTCTTCAGTTGTTGCTCCCACATCTGCATTGTTTTCTTCTGTTGTTGTTGCATGTACCTTTGGATAATTTCCATTACATATTTAATTTTTTCATGATCATTGACACAGTGAGCACAATAAACTAGAAACCGACCACGATCCTTCCCCATCCGCCCTGATATTCTGCCAGTCTAAGGCCTGTGGTGGCCCCAAGAGCCTGAAACAAGTTTCCTTCCTCATAATGACTCATTTCATTCACAGGATCAAGGCAAATATTCCTCGAGTAATCAAAATAACCAACGACCAAGAACCACGGCCCCTGAAAGGTCACACCAACCCAACGAATCCCCAATCGCACAAACGCCAAACAACCACATTTCACCCTACCACCCATAGCCGAAACACAATCTGAAAGTACTATAAACCTAGAAATAGAGACCTCCTTACTAACACCCAACTGTACTCTTGAATCAAAAACATGCAAAATACCGAGATCGTTCCCCGACCTTGACCACCGAAATGACCCAAGCCCTTTCACCTGGTCGAGAACCAGAGAAAACTCAAGGTAGATATTGAACCATTCATCCGGAGAGGACACAAACTTAAACACCTACTTATATAGAAAATAATTTGCCTAGAATTGCAACAGGGGCCATGAATTAAGGTCATGTCGTAAGCTTCCCCACAAAGTTCCATAATTCTTCTACTCAGTGAAATGACCTTCCGCTTGTACATACTTGAATTCCCCCACACGAACAAGCCACACTAGCATAGGAGGATTAAATTCCACTCCATATCTCCTATGTTTTGCATGCCTTCACAATGAATGCATCGAAACCAAGGGATGAACCAAGTATGAAAATTTTTTTCCTCCCTCCAACTTCTTGAACATTCACCAAGTGTTTCACATGGCCAAATCCATTTGGCATGCGTCCGAATTGATCTGGAATCCTGCTGAGGTAAGCCTCCACGAGGCATGGGAAACAGGCGCGGGGAAAGGGGGTTAATGGGACGGGGTAGAGGATGGTCGGGAATGGGGAGAAACAAATGCCAAGTAGACAGAGACGAGAGGAATTGTAGAATGAATAGGAAGGAGAGGCAGAGGGGAAAGAGGGTAGGAGATAAAGTGGGAAGGGGAAGAAAGACATGAGGGAAGCGGAAAAGAGGGGACCAAGGGGAAGGGGGGGATAAGAGGCAAGAGGAAAGGGTAGGAGGGGATACAAGTGGGGCCAGGGGGGGTGGAGAGAGACTAAAGGGAGGAGGAGAGCTAAATTAGGAAGCATTAACACCCTCCCTTATATATTTCCACATGTTTCTCTTATTCTCATTAACAACCATTAGGGTATTGTAACCGTTCCTATGATTCCATTCACATTTATATTATATTTTATCATTTTGCAGGCTAGATTGGCTTGCCAATCTGCTTCCTTATTTTTTCCTCTAAGAATATGATAAAATTGTAATTGACCAAAGAGGGGCCTCATTCGCTGGATTCTCTTGATGATTTGGTTCAATTTGTAGTTTTGCGCTAATGAATTGTAATTCATATGCTTAATAATAATCAGGGAGTACCCTATGATAGGCATGTCTATTATTCCATTTTTCTGATCCAATGATAACCCAAAGAAAAATCCATAAGCCTCAGCTTGATTATTTGTCTTTTTTCCCAAATCACATGCAAATTTCTTCTATGATTCATTTGGGATTAAAGAGAATCCCTCCCCCTCCTTCCACCAAAACATACAATTTATTATTAAAAAATACAATTTTATGCAAATATTATCACCATAATCATATTTTATGTAAAAAGATAGAAGAATTTTTTTGAGAAATGGTAAGTTAGACTGTATTTTAAAAAAGGACAACAAATAGGCAGTTGGTGAAAATAAAAATACCATGAATGAGAGCATTAAAACATGCATCCTGTACATGATATGTTTACATGATATATGTGACATGGGAAAGTTATATTTTCATAATCAATTCTATGAATCCAATGAAAAACATTCCATTCTAAAATAATTCTATGTATAAAACCCTTAATTCAAGTTTAACTTCAAGGCATTTCAAGTTATATGCCATTTTGGGTTTAGGTGATGCCAAGCTTCATAAATCTTCTAAATGTTGATCCAATAAGTCCTAGTATAGGTAGAATACAAAAAAACAATGGGGGGTGGGGGGAGACAAGAAGAATTTAGCATGCACACCCACACATGTGGCAGTAATAGACAAATTAGTAGGATTGAACTCTATGTACCATGGTTTCATGAAAAGGCTAACTCTACCCATAAATTACAACCCCTCTTCAATAAAATCCACAATGACGATCCCTTTGGAATAATGAGTGAGACTAATTGCTTTATGGGTTAGCTTGGATTTATTCCACTCCAACATAAAAATATGGCCATAGCTCATAAAATTGAAAAACTAGACCCTGAGTTTGGTAGTCATTAATGCATCTAGTAATCTCTAAGGACGTAGTTGTGCAACTAGGTTAAAGTTTTATTTCATTATGGGTGATATCAAAGAAGGATCCAAACAAAAAGATGAATTCCTTTGGACAACATATTTTAGAGAGGTATGGAAGAGGTAGGCATGAATTCGATCATAGCACCACAATGTAAGTGAAACAACAAATTCACAATGGAATACTTGTGAATACTTTATTCACTTAGTAAGAAATTTTCATCTAGCTTATTACCAATAAAGAGAAAACACTAGTGATGGAAGGGAGTTCATTCTTATTTTGTAGTTGACACTTTAAATCTACAATAAAATCCCAAATAATGGGAAAACAAATCTATTTTGTAGGTTGGATTTTGTGTTAACATTTTTTTTTCAGATAATGGTAAAAAATGCAATTCTTTTAAAAGTTTGAAACCCTATATGGAAACTAAGGTTCCTTAATCCATTAGAATTAATAAAAGCACTTAACTCAATCAGAGGGAATCTGGCATAATGAAGCAATGTAGTTTTAATACATTTCTTACTACTTGCAATCTTACCCTCCAATATTATTCTAAATAAAGCTATCAAGGCCAAAGATGCAAAGGGAAAATTAATCAGTTTGAATTTTGGCTTCAATATCCCTTGCAAAATCAAATTGGACCCAAACCCAAGATGAACATGTGTAATAATTGAGAGCCCTAAATTTGGGGGTGAAGGAAAAGACATGATACTAAAATAAAAAACATACATAAACAAAACTCAAGAGCTTGAATATGGGTCTAAGTACAAGAAATAGATCTCATTCCTAAATTTGAAATAAAATGTTAAGGGAAGAAAAGCAATTCTCACCAATAGAAAGAAGTGATTAACATTTGAATACTAATGACGTCGAAATAATCAACATCTTTCCAAAATCATTTATATAAACATATAAAATTATTGGAGATCGACATCCATTTTAAGTTACTTGTCATTATTTTACATTTAACTCAAAAATATATATAATTTTTATATATTAAAAACAAAAAACAAAAAATTATTTTTCATATATATATATATATATATTAGTTTTTCTAAATTTCAAATCTAAATCAACTATATGGAAAAACACTAAATAAAAATCAATCAATAAATAATAAAGATGTTAATGTTTCTTTTTTATTATGGGGTGAATCAGTAACTCATTGGAGTAATTTGGGCAAAGCCCAAAATCAAACCTAGTGGCTGTCACTATAACACCAAGAGTATATCCAATAGCCCATAAACTGAATATACCATAAATTTGTGACTTAACAAGCGTCGAAATAGAAAATCCTACTCTTTAAACTTTATCAAAACATGTCAAAAATATTACATTGTAAAATTTGAAACCAAATAAAAAAATAACATCTTATTATACCAACTACTTAATTATATAAAAAAACAAAAATATTAATACATTCTAACATACAAAGTACAAAATTAAAAACAAGTGTTACACGATATTATTTCAACTACTTAGAAAAACAAAAATATTAATACTTTCTAACAACATACTACACAATTATTAATTGTTACACACCATACCATACAATTGTTTTTACTAATTGAGTGGAAATTGATGTGTATTTACCATTTCTAAGTGAATTCTTGGTTAGGGAGATGATATATATATATATATATATATATATATATATATATATATATAAAATTGGTCATAAACCCTTTGTATCCTAGCATGGGTGTTTTATAATATAACCTGGAACGAACAATGATGTCCATCTTTAAGACTCGAGACCATATAACTCCATTTTTTAAGTAATAAAAAAGGGTGGGCAAAAGTTTCCCTCTTTAATTAACCCATTGATTGTTATGAGTAAGTGTCAATTCTTTGTACAAAGTTCAATGTTATAAAAAAACCCATCCAAATATAAATGAAGAGAGCATCATCCTAATCATAATAGAATTTAAGAGTTTAGTTTAATATTAAATTGACGTGTGCAATTTTTTATAGCTTTTATTAATTTAAATGTTTAGTTTAATATTAAATTGATGTATGCAATTTTTTTTATAGTTTTTAATTAAATTGTTAATCTTAATTTTTAATTAAAAAATAATTATTTAAAAAAACAAAAACAAAAATGTTAAGATAAATATGATTAAAAAGTGTTAATTTATAAATTACAATAAAAAAAAAAAAGCTAAGTTTGAGATCAACAAAAATAAAAATAAAAATATAGAGAACAAAAATAAAAATATTAAGTTCTCTATAGGTGGTAATTGTACATAAAACCCTACAAGGAAAAAGAGAGACTTCATAAAATTCAACTCTTTCAATTTGATGAAGTATTAACGGAAAAAGAGAGACTTCATAAAATTCAACTCTTTCAATTTGATGAAGTATTAACATTTCATTCCAATCTTTATTGTCTAATTTTAAAATTACAATTAAACATTATGAAAATATGTTTAATAAAAATAACATCAAATTAAATTTATTATTAATTTATTATTTTTTTTACGTAAAAGTAAAATATATATAATTTTATTTTATTTTATATAAAATAGTAAAAAAATTACTATTTTACATCCTTACACCATATTAAACTAAGTTCAACTACTTAAAAATTTGAAAACACCTCCTTAAAGGAAGGATATAAAAACACAATCATAAAAAAGTAGAGATATAAAAACACAATATCACAAAGGCTTTCATTGCGAAAACTTTGATAATTTCATTTCCAAAGTTTGACCACTCTCCACGTCCCACTCCCTTTGGTGAAATTCTGAAGACACTCGGAAGATTCAAATTATAAATTATTATCTTTCAAATTGGGTCGCAGACATGACAACCTAGTTCTGACAAAATTGTACTGTATCGCTATCACAAATTTATGGTTAAATAAATATTAAAATTGTTTCGAAAAATGAAATATTTTTAAATATGGTTTAAAATATATTTAATTTAATGAATAAAAGTAGATGTAAAATATATCTAAAATTATAATAAATTTGGTTATCTTTTTATTAATAAGATTAATCTATTACTCTAATGTGATCGGTTTATTAAAAATGTACTCATTATCGTTCATATATATAAAAGAATAGTAAAACAATTGTTAAATATACCTGACATATTAAAGTTACAATTTAGTTAAAAGTCAAAGTACGAGACTCCCGTACTCCAAGATAAAAAGTTTTAGCAAATAACAAGAGATAATTAAATAAAATATAATAAACTATAGCACCAGATAATTCTTAAGTATAGCTATTATTTGATTTATATAAATGAGACACGAAATTCACAAGAACCCAAGTAAGTCTAGGAAAATATTGTGATCTTTAAGAAGGATTGTATGAGCATATTTTCAAAAACAATAGAATTACGAGAGAATAAGAGTCTAATACTCTAAATATTGTCTCCGTAAATATTGTTTACTTCATTATTTGATTTTTGCATGTTTATTTTCCTTGGTCATTTTTTTATGGGCCTCATGAATTATGATTGCTATGGCTAGAAATTTATACAAAAACATAACAATATACTATCTCTAAGGATTGACCATTTGCATAATGGTTAAATATAACTATTACTTTGTTTCTTGAAATTGATCCAATGAAGGTGCATAATATACGTGGGGATAGTTAAATTTGATCACTTGTTTAGTTGGACAAGTTGATCCTCGATCCTCTAAATTATTGTATGTTGTCGCGGTTGATCAAGAAGACATTTTTGTGATGTAATAATATTGAAATGTATTATGAATGATTTGTTGTATTAATGCAACATGGATTGAGTGTTAGATTTGTTGAATTTTGTAACTATGGTTGGTCTTTATAATTAATATTTTAGTTTTTGATGTATTTGTAATGATAAATATAAAGCATTTTCTCTATGTTATTCTTAAAATATATATGACATGTTTTTCATGTCGTTTTTAAAAGAGAAAAGCTGTGAATTTTAAATTTGATTTTTTGGCCCCAAAATGACCTAGTAGACCCAACTACTAGTAGCACCCATTCGGCCTCTCATGACACTATATATACACCGTTATGTCCTCCTCCTCAAGCAAGTAACTTAGACCATCTGACGAAAAAGAAAGAAAGAATCTAAAGCAAGGAGAAAGGACGAATCTGAGGAAAAGAGAAAGGATGGATCTGAGGCAAAGAGAAAGGACGAATTTAGGAAAAGAGAAAGGATGAATATGAGGCAAACAGGAAGGAAAAATATGTGGTAGGGTTTCTGGGTTTATCTAGGCAGTAGAAACAAGTATTCCTGAGAGAAGAAGAAGGTCGAAATTGGGCCCTACCATAGTAGACTAGGTCGAATTTCTTGGGCAACAAATTGACTTGTATAGTGGGCAGTTTGACCAGGTGTGACCAGGGCTGTCAATTTGACTTTTGTTTGACTTAAATGTATCTTTGTTGACTTGAATAATTTCTCTAAATAAAAGGTTGTTGAGTTTTCCCCCCATGTGGGTTTTCCCGGGGAAAAATTATTGTGTTCTTGCTTGGTTGTCTCATTATAATTATACTTTTCTATTGTTGAATATGATTCCTTGTAACTTCTTAATGATAAATGTAAATATAAGTGAATGAATATCATTGGAAGTGATTATCAGTTAAGAATACTATGAAAAATCAACATGGTATCATAGCTTGGTTTGAAAGGAGCAACTTGAAGAAGTCCTTATCCAAATCTCTATTTGCAAATATGTATGTTTTGGCCAAGGTATATTATGAAGAGTGAAGCCATAAGTGCAAGATTGTACTAGGTCAAAGCCTAACTAAGGAAGACTATAGGAGAATACCTTAGTCTTGAAACAAGGGACCGAATTACGTTAGGTAGTCTTAGGAAATTTTGAGAAGGCCTCATCATGTTCTCAAGAAGTTTGAAAGGCCTCAATCTATTGCAGTGGGTCGTAAAATCCTCATATCATGTTTCAAAGGACTAATAAGGCATCAAAGCTTGTTTCTATGGGATGAGGAATCTTAGGAACCTCATACAAAGGCAAGAATATCTCCAAAAAAACCAACAAGTTGTCCCTTGTGTATTAGTCTACTTATTTCTCCTTGAAATCATGTTCTAGACAAGGATTGATGGAATATTATGGAGAGAGAGAGAGAGGGTGGGGGGAGAGAAGGAGAGAGGGAGGGGGAGAGAGAATGATAGGGAGGGAGAGAGATGAAGGAAGAGAGAGAGAGTAGGGGATAGAGAGAAGGAGCGAGGGATGGAGAGAGAGAGATGGAGTTGGAGGGGGAGAAAGAGGGAGGGAAGAACAAAGACATATGGAGATAGAGGTGGAGAGAGAGAGAGAGTGGCAAGGGAGAGATGGAAAGAGTGTGAGGGGGATAGGATATAAGAAGTAAAGAGAGAGAGAGGGAGACAAAAATATGGAGGAGGGGAGAGAGATAGGAAAGAGGGAGGGAGATAATGACAAAGTTGGAGGGCAGAGAGAGAGAGAGAGAGAGTTATGGTGGGATAGAAAAGGGGAGATACGAAGGAAGAGAGAGAGGGCTTGAGAGATAAAAGGAGAGATGGAGGGAGAGAGATATGGAGTTGGAGGGGGAGATAGGAGGGAAGAAGAAGGACATAAAAAAAGAAATGTGGAGGGAGAGAAAGGGAGTGACAAGGGATATATGGAGAGAGAGTGAGGGAGAGAGGTGAGCGAGAGGGAAGCATGAAAGAAGGAGAAAGAGAGGGGGAGAGAAGGGGAAGATAAAGAGAGAGAGAGAGAGAGAGAGAGAGAGAGAGAGAGAGAGAGATAGAGTTTGTATGTTTGGGGGTTGATATAGAGAGATAAAGAAGGCAATGCATAGGGAGATAGAGATATATATGGAGGGGGGAGTGAGGGAAGAAGAGAGAGAAAAATGGAGGGAAGGAGGGAGATATATATGGATATGGAGATAGAGTGTGTTTGTGTTAGGGGATGAGATAGAGAGACAAAGAAGGAGATATGGAGGAATATATAAATATAGATAGTCAAGAAAGAGAGAGAGATGTGGGATATAGGGAGGTGGAGAGATAGGGAAGAAGAAAGAGACACACATACACAAATACGTATATTATATAGTATTATAATATAATATTGAAAATTATTAACCATAGAGGAAGAGGAAGTAAGGATGTTACAAAAGGTAAAAGAATTTAGATTTATAAAGCCATAAATATTTTGGTTTTTCATTGAAATATATGCATTGATTTCAGTATATATGTTGATTCCTAATCCTATTTGATTGAATGCATTGTATGCATTGATATTAGTGTAGTTGTTGATTTCTAATCTTATTTGATTGCTTGCACTATATACATTAATTTCAGTGTATATGTTGATTTCTAATCCTATTTGATTTCCTACACTGGATGCATTGGTTTCAGTGTAGATGTTGATTTCTAATCATATCTGATTGCTTGCGCTAGATGTGTTTATTTCAATTTAAAAGTTGATTTATAATCGTATTTAATTGCTTGAACTAGATGCATTGATTTCAGTGTAAACATGTATTTTTAATTTAATGTAACTAGATGTATGACATACATTAATTTCAAATAAATAGATTAATAATGTGCATGATTTCAATGTATTGACAAAAAAAATATTGACAACATGCATTGATTTATGTGTTACAGTAATTCAAACATAAATAAAATACATGAATTTTCATCTTAAATAAAAGTTTCACTTACCTGAAATGTTTCCTTCTTGAAACTATAAACTATTTGTAATTCACTACATTCCTATTATTCTCATTTTCCATCATTCAACATTGTTAGTCACTTTGCATTCAAATAAGGTAATAGAAAACAAATATCGTTCAAACATACTTGGGGTTTAACACTCCATTACTCACAATGATTAACTTCGGAGAAATCTACTACTAATATTGGAGAGTAAGAGAGACAAGGTATGCTGCTTACTACAATAGCTTGAGTTGAAAATTTGCATTAGAGGAAATTTTAGCCAAAAAATGGTCTCATAAGGAAAAATAATAAAATAATAGTTAAAATAATAAAATAAGAGTTATGAATTTTGGAGGGAAAAGAAGAAAACTACTTTTTAATTGTATTTTTAGCTTATCTCAATTCCACATCCAACGAGAACCCATAATGCATATTTTTGAGAGGAATCACTTTGATAAAAATTTAAGATACATTAAAAGACATGTTGAAACACGATTTTTAATGTATCATCAATTTTTATCAATATGGTTCTTCTCAAAAGTATGCATTATAGGTACTTATTGTATCTGGAATTGGATTTTGCATCCAACGAGTGTTTATACTTGAATTTTGAGTAAAAGTATATCGAGATAAGCCTAAAAAAAAGATAGTTTTTCTTTTTTTCCCTCCAAATATTTGCATGTACCTCTTTTTTAAGATAAAGGATTTTGATTGGTTTACATATTATGACATGGAAATTACATGAAAAACTCATGGGAACTTTTAGGCTGCAATTTCCTCTAATGAATGGTCTACGATTTAAACTGACCTTTTCATATGATCGATATGAAAAGATGACAAAATTAATATGTGTGACAATAAGAATAGTAGAAGAAAATAGTTTGAGCTTGATGATAATGAAGACTATTTGTAATTGACTACAATTTTATTATTCATTATTTCCATCATTCAACACTCTTGGATTATCACTTTGCATTGAAAATTTTTATTTCATCATTTTTCATGATTCAAGTTATTAACTGTCTCTATCATCTCAAAAAAAATATGTAACTAAAAAAAATTAATATTAAAATTACAAGATTAATCTTACATATAATTATCATATTGAAAATTATCAAAATAATTACATGTTCAACAAATTTTGTGTGACTTTGCACAATTGAAGCTATCATAGATCCATCTTAACCTCAGATCTATCAAGCATCGAGAGGGATCAAATATCTTGAGGTGAAAATATTTCCTCAAGTTTTGCACTCAAAAAAGAGATTTACACTTTGAGAGATTTGATCCATTTTAGCGCTTGATAGATTCGGGATTAAAATAAATCTAGGTTGATATAATTTGCATTAGTTCAAAAAAATATTAAAAAAGAAAAACAATAAACCCTCACCAAAATGCAATCAACCATATTTATTTTCACCTTACTAAAAGGTCATTTATTCTCATCTATTAAAGATACCATAAAATAATTATATTTTTTCTTATTATTATTGTAATATAACAAATAAATTGATACTAAAATATTATGTTGTTTAATGATATTCATATACAAATAATTTATATCTCATCCTTTCTATATGTTAGAAATCCATATATATATATATATATATATATATATAATATTTCTTTATTATACTTGACAATAAGGTTATATTGTTTTTTGTTTTATGGTCTTTTCATTGGATGTGCATATGCTAAGGAGGTGTGGGGTCTCATCCTCACTGACCCTCAAGTTACTGTCCCTTGCCACAGCACTGTCCTGGATCTCTTTTCATCATGGCACCAGCACTACCCACATAGCGTCCCTAACAACTCCATATGGCTTAAAATATGGCTTTCCATCCCCAAATATGTCTTTTGGAAAATTTGGCTGGCTCAAAATGAGAAAATTTTCAATGACATATCTTGTCCCCATTCAAAAGTTGCTACAAAATTCAAATCCTTCCTCTTAGAATCAGTCCAGAAACACTATTTCAAGGAAGATGCCTCCCTCCTCCCTGAAGAAAAGAACTGGATGAAACCGCTTGCCCCTCATTCCAGGAAGCAATATTTGGCCTCCCCCTTCATAAATCCAGAGTGGCGATTAAGAGATCCTGACGATACTTTTCAAGATTGGTGGAGGACTAAAAAAAAAACCACGATATTCTTTGATGGTGCATCCAAAGGAAATCCCAGGGTAGCAGGTGTAGGTGGATTTATCTACTCTCCGGATAGAACAAGAAGGGATGGCTTCTGCTGGGGACTTGGGCAGTGAACCAATAATCAGGCAGAGATTCTAGGCCTCCTAAAATCCTGTCAAATACTTCGAGACATAGGCGTCAAAGAATTCCAAGAATTCGGAGACTTTGAAATCCTCATCAAAAAGCTAATAATAATCGACACTTCTATTTTTAGATCGATGATCTATAAATATACTTCGCCCAATATTCTAAAAATATAATTTCATCTATTTTTCCGACTTGACCAACCATCCACAAAGAGCATCCTGCAACTTCTGAAATATGATCACCATGTCTAAAAATAGACTTACACCTAAAAATAGCCTGCGGGCCCACTTAGTGAAAGTGACTGATTTTCACTAAGCTTCATCATCTTGTTGAATCTCAACAATGTCCTTATTGAACTAATAAAATTAATGTTTAGGTACACCAAACATTACATAAATATTTGATGGTACATTACATTCATAGGGTTGGTACATGTCTCAATTTCAAATATATATTTTTTAAATATATGTTATATTTTATTTTTATACATGACAATTCAAAATTAAATCACATAGAAATACTGTAATCAATGGTTCCAACGAATCAATAAAACAGATTTTTGGAATTTCAAAATTTTCAAAATAATTTCAATTTTTAGACAATTAATTTCAAAATATTAATTTTCAAAGAACATTACAAAAATTTATGTATTTTTTTATAAAACAAAAAGTCCAAACTTTATTTTTTAAGCTAGGTATCGACCTTGAGGTTTATAACCTTGAGGCATGTACTAAATCTCGGGTTGGTATTGACCCTGACGAATAAACTGACCCTAGGGTTGACCCTGAGGAATAAACTGACTCTGCAGTGGACCCTGAGGAATGCACTGTCCTTGAGTTTGATATTGACCTTGAGGTATGTAATGTCCTTGAGGTTGTTCTCTAGGTAGATAATATTGTCCTACAATTTTTCCTGGTAAAAAATTACCTTGAGGTTTCCCCCCATGCGGTAACTGACTACCTTGAGGTTGCCCCCTAGGCGGTAACTGACTTCCTTGAGGTTGAGGATTTGGAATATTTCCAGACATCATAAAAATCTGTTCTGCGTTCAACGTTTCAGTTTTAGTTTCATTTGTACCAGATGATAGCACTTGTTCAATTGATTAAGGAGATGCCCCCAGGAAAATACCAGAGAGCGACTGGTATCCCGAAGGAACAAACAGACCACCATATAAATTTTTTTTTCAGAGATTGAGAAAACATAGATGACTCACCCGACATAGTTGATGAAGGATGATAACCTCTCGGTGTAGGGTGAAAAGGAATTCGGGGTGGTGAATAAGTAAGACCTGCGTTTCGTAAAATTTTTGTCAATGATAAATACCAAGCGTCAGTTCTAAAAGGAATGTAGAATATTGATTCACGTTCCCTAAGATTCAAAGTTTCTTGGTTTTTGGGAAGAACTGCGTCTTCGTATGGACCAACAAGTTCTTCAATATATATGATATCAGAAGGAAGGTTTTCAGTAATGCGATGTCTTACCCTAGGTGAATCAGGATTACTAGAAGTCGGAGTAACAAATCCTGAATATGGTTCCAACATAGCATGTTTGGTTTTGGGTTCAGAAAATTTAGGTTCTTCAGCTAATTCATTGGTTGGAGAACTACTACCAGTAACTTCGGAAATTGAAATTGGCTCTTGAATATATACTGTTGTTTGTGATTGATAATAAGGATGAATAACTATGTATGATTCTCCTAGTTCTGTTGATCTAATTCTACTGACACTAGATGGTACCAGTTCTTGCAGTCCTTCAAGTTGACTTGCTGTATACTCAGGGGGTTTCCCCTGGAGTCTACGCGATTGTCTTGGTAATTCAGCCACGATTGAAAATTATTAACCACACACAATCAAAGAAAATTTCAATGAAAACTTCTAAAGTCACTAAGGAAACAAACAAATGAATCACACACATAAAAATCTAGGAGATCAAACCACACACAAACAGTAACTTCCCACACTAAAAACATTAGTTGGTGATGAAATCCAACATCGTAGTATTTTAATGTAGAAAGGGCGGTTGGAACAGTTACCCCGACAACCTGCTTAATGAAATAGACCAGTGGAATTTTCTCCACTTAAGCCATCTTGAGTGAAGATAACCCTCAGGAGAGTCCAAGTGAGTCTAGTCGACGTCTGATTCAGGTACAGTGGGATGTTTCCTCCACTGTCACCTTAGAAAAGAACCGTAAAGATTATGGCCAATAAGGTTACCAACAAGAACTAATATACGTGGGGGAATAGTCTACGATCCGAGATACGCGCAAGGGTAGAGTAACAAAGCTCAATCCCCTTGAAGGCTCCTTGAAATAATCCAAGGTATACTGACAAGTGACCCCAAGCTCCTCGACAATGGTCTATCTGAGGTTTATCGTTGTTAATATGTGCACATCTTCTATCGTTCCCAATGAGATAGAATTTATTATCCCACTGGTTCGGATATGATCTCGTGATTGAATCCTTTAAAAGGAGCTTCCCAGAGCGTACAAGCGACTATTGGATTTTTTCTACCACAAGATCAACTACTTGTTTGTTTTAATTTTCTTGGAGAGTTAATTACTCCCTACTCCAAGACACTAGCCTAAGCTATATTGGTGAAAAGAGCCCTAGAAATATAAAAATTACTAGATTGATTTTAATTTAAGCGTTGATTTTAATAGGTTGTTTCTTAGGACAATAGGTGTGAAAGTGAAATTGATGATATGTAGTGACCCGACTCAAAACACACTAAAAATGCATCTTATATGAGAAACAATTCCTTTCCTTTCATTGAATTCTATCTAAAAGAAAGAGTTGAGAAAATGTAATCTTTTAAAACAATTCTTTCCTTCCAACAAGAATAAATGAAAAATTTCATGAGAAATCAAAATGATCAATTGCTCAATAAGAAATTCGTTTATCATTCAAGATCAAAACTACAAACAAAATTTTCTCCAAAAGAAAAATACAATTTTCTATAAATAATCACTCAATAACTAAAAAACACTAATTTTGAGATCTAAAAATTCTAAAGACTAAATCTGAATTAAAACTTTAAATATTTTGGGGATGTTTTTCTTAGCTTGTTATCTAACTAAGAAATTCTTTTCTTAGATCAACAAGAACTCAAAAACATCCAATTTTGGTTTTTTAAGTGAAATTCCAAACTTATCAACAAAAGTTTTTTAAAGATTTTCAAATGAGAAAATGGGATCTAAATCTCATAAAAAAATTTCTGCTATGAATTCAAACTCATCAAGAAAGAAAGGAAATACTGGTGACCTAAAGGAATACCAAGGCTTCTAATATTTGAGTGGGATAAAGACTAAGCAAAAATTGCTATAACATGTAGATCTTTCAGAAAATCATTCAAAACTTAAAAATTCTGAAATAAACTCTGAATCAAAGCTTTATGACAGAAAATACAAGTCTAGGTATACACTGAGAATATAAAAAAGTGATATAGAAAAGATAATTTTAAGGTTTTCTAAAAATTTTCACAGGGTCCGCAGTTTCTAGTGTAAATAGGTGCGGTCCCACACTGTTTATACAAGAAAAGAGCGGAGATGCCCGCACTGTTTCTAAAAGAAAAGTGTGGATACCAGAAAACTAAGAGAAAAATAAAAATCTCTAAAACATTTCTCAGGGATTCTATAGGGATAACCTACCCAAGCCAGTATAAACTAATTAAAATCAGAAAAATAAATTCATAAGTAAAAAATAAAAGAAATCAAAGTTCAATATTTATTCCCGAACGGAGTCGCCATTTTGTTGGATGGATAAGTTGTTCTTGCAGACAGGACAGACCTCCCAAGTGTCCTATGGATAGCCAGCAACAAATATATAAACAAAAACTATTTTCTCTAGATAATATTCGATTCATTAATTAGCTACAATAGGGGTTTTGAAGACCTACATGTAGTCCAGCGCTATTTGTAATAATCTTCTTTCCAATTGCTTGGAAGAGTCGTCTTCAAAGATCTGCAATCACAAACAGGGAAAAAATCAATAGCCCCTGCATAGGATAAACTAATTCACGAATTATATATCTATCAAGATGATCAAGGAATTCAAGAAATAAGATAATGAATTAAAACATGATAAACAAGCTACTTAATTAAAGAACTCATTGAGAAAATGGTATTCATTCATATTATCTTTAATAAAGAAGAGCCTTACAATTGTGTTTTCCTTGATGTCGTATAGGCCTTCCTAGGTTCCAGAACATGTGTTTCCTTTACTCTGACAAGATTTGCACTCTCTCAGCTAAAATACACACGGGTGTGTAATCATTCCCACAAAATAATCAGTTAAGAGAGTGTGATTCTATACAGCATTTCTCTTCAAAAAATTTCAAATTCTAACTCGCTAACTAACTCTTGAAGCTGCACTATGACTTCAATTTATAGGAAAATAGAGAAGGTTATGGTTCAACATAAGAAGGGATAGAATGCTCTTTTGAAGGGATTGAGCTCCATAAATCAAGAGGTAGGCTCCCATAATGTAGGAATGAACATACATGATAGGAGCGAACCTTTGACCGGATAATTGCTTCTAGAAGCTTCTAGATTTGACTGTTGGGCTTCTAAATGTTACTTTCTGCCTTCATTTTACCTTTTACAGGGGTCTGCACCCTTAATGAAGAAAAAGTGTGTGTAGCTCCACATGCTTTAGATCAAAAAGGTACGGCACTGCAGGCAATGTTAAGAGAAAGTGCGGTACAAGTATTTTTAAGACTCTATGAGCTTTTCTCTCAATTTCAAGGCTTGATTTTAGGAACTTTGATGTTCTAGACTTCTAAGGGAGTAATATATGAGTAATGATGAACCCATATAGACACTAAAACATCATGGTGAAAAATTTCAGTGTAACAAGGACCAACCTGAAAAGCCTGTCGATGGGCATTCCACCTGCCGATAAGATGTCTCAAAAGCACACTATGGGCCTTTAGGCCGAAAATAGCGTCCTCATAGAACTTGAGGAGGCCTACCTGCATAAGGATCTCCTGGGTATGTGCAGTAATAGGGCGAGGGAATCTATCTCTCTCCCTCTATCTCGCCTCTCATTGGCGAATCATGTCATATTGTTCTGCTTGTTGTTGCTACCGTTGCTCCTGTTCTCTGTGAATCATTGCCATATTAAATATTTTTTTTTATTAAAATAAATAAATATATATATATATATATATATTTTGAAAAAAACAAACATACAAGTCGGTGCTCCATAAAAATAGTCACGCATCGGTGCTGGTGCATCCTAATATTTTAGCGCACCGTTCCCGGGGCCCCTAATGAAACAGATCGCACCAGATTCAGTGCAGATGTCTATTTTTCAAGCACCGTGGACTATATATAATTCAAAATAGCAATGCACTGACTGAAATATGCGCCCCGACACGTATAGTCGTGTCAACGCACTGACTTCATGACAATGACATAGTTGACGGTGCGGTTTTTTACCCGGCCGCACTGTTGACCCTCTTACAATGCAAAATGCGGTGCCCTAACATAAACTGGGGTGGCAAATGAAGTCAACGCACCGCACTGTGATTGCTGGGATCAACAATGCGCCTAGATATATGAGCGCACTGCCTTTTTTATTTTTAATTTTTAGTTTAAAATTATTCGGGGTGCCTTCTGGCACCGCCCCGGAAACAGTGTGGTTGCCGTTAGCATCGTTAGCGACACTGGCTATAAATTTTATATGCAACACCGCTATCCGGTGCGAGCCGAACAAATCGAGTGCACCACGCGAAAAATAATTTTTTTTTCCTTTTTTAATGGTTATTTTTAAGTTTATTTCAATATATAATACACTAAAAGGCTTAATTATAGAAAAACTAGAAAAATACCTATACATTTCATCGTCGAGGAGGCATACTGGCTGTAAAATTTGGAAAATAAAATTTGCCCACTATTTTTCAAAATGCAAGCTGGAGATTTGTGGCCAATGCAGAGCAGCAGTGCATGCAATGGGTGCAATGAGAGCACCGATATCAGGGCGACTCAGAAATAAGGAAATAGCATCGAGGCTTGAGAGCTCTGGAGCACTGAGGAAAGTGAATAATGGAGGTTTTTGGCCATAATTTTTTTTTTAATTAACTCTGTTTCGATGCGCGGGGTTTTATAAGCGCACCGGTGCGTTTAAATAAAACTGCACCAGGTGGTGTCAATTTTGGCATGTTATTTATAATGTACCAGGGCGTTTCCCTAACTGCGCATCGGGATGTTTTAGTTTCAACGCGAAAATTTGATGATGCACCGGGGAGGCGTAATGGTAAAGCACCGATGCATAATAGTTGCAAAGCATCGGTTTTTTGGCCTTAAGTTTTATATATATATATAAAATTATTCCAGTACGTGCATTTTTTGGCACACCAGTGATCTTAGAGAAGAATGCACTGGCTCATTTATGTTTTGGCACTGTGTTTTATGATGCACCAACGTGGAAGAGTATTGATGCACTGGTGCGTTACAGTAATTGGATGCCCCAACAGTGTGTGTACTTCATGCACGCTATCTGGTGTGCCAATGTTTGGTGTGCACCGGTGCGTTCTATGGTATCGTGCGCACCAGTAATTGATAGATGAGGAACACTGGAAAACTAAAAAATCCGGGTTTTTTTTCGTAAATATTTTTTAATTTAACCCTTTATCGGTGCGCATTGTTTATAGGTGAACCGATACTATTTGCTACAAATGCACTAGTTGGTTTTTGTTTTGGCGTGTTTTTTATGATGCACTGGTGTGGTTTCTGTCTACCGCACCGGGTAGTTTTGGTGTTGGCATTGTGTTTTATAATGCACCAACAGGGACGAGTTGTGAGGCACCGGTGCTCTATTATAGTATGATGCACCAGGTGGGTGTGTATGGAGTTCACGGTGTCCGTTGTGCCAATGATTTTGTCCACACCAGTGCTTTCTTTTTTTGAGAACACCAGGGCGAGTTTTAACGATAAGAGCACTGATAGGAAAACATCCGCAAAACCCTCTGCTCGCCGACATCCTCTAGTAACCTCCGCTAGAAACGGATGTATGGGGTATTTTTCTTTATGGTTCCTCAAAAACATCTGCAAGAGGGCATTTTCCTTGTAGTGCATGGAGAGACACTTAAAGAAAGGAGAATAGTTGAGAAATTCTTAAGAACCATTAAGGTTTGATGCCATAGTAGTGGCCATAGAAGATACAAATGATCTCTCACAATTTTCAATGGATGAGATTCATACATCGCTGATGTCTCATGAGCACAGAATGAACAGAGCAAATAAATCCTCATTGGAGCATGCATTCACGACATAAATGTATTCTAGTCAAAGTAGACATTGAGAAAGATCAAACTACCGAGGAAGAGGAAGAAGCCCACACAGAGGTGGAAAAAGTAGTCCTGCAAGCATAAGTGGAAGGGGCAACAATCAAAATCCAAGCCAAGGCTCAAGTTAGAATCAAGCACAAGGACAGAGGTATGATAAATCTCAAGTCCAATGTCATTATTGCAAAAAGTATGGTCATTATCCAAATAAATGTAGAAAGAAGAAGAATGACATGGGTAGTAAACCAAGTTTAAATTTTACAAAAGAAAATCAGAACCATGAAAGTTTGTTTTTATCTTGTAATATAACACAAGAAAAATAAAAATATATATGGTTCTTAGATTCAGGGTGTAGTAACCATATGACTGGAAACATAGCAATGTTTTCCAATCTAGATGAAAGTGTAAAATCTGAAGTGACATTGGGGAATGATAGAAAAGTCTATGTCATGGGAAAAATAAAAGTAGATGTTCTGACAAAGAAGGGAGAGAAGAGGTTCATGCTAGATGTCTATTATGTCCCTAGTTTTAAATGTAACCTTCTGAGCATTGGACATCTCATGCAAAAGTTCTACAATGTGTTTTTTAAAGATGATGTTTGCACAATCATGGATAAACCTCCAAGTATACAGCTCATTGAAAAAGTGCATATGACAAGAAATAAAAATTTTCCTCTCAAGATGAGATCAAAATTGAAGGAAGGAGGTGTTGTAGCAGCTGTCACACAAGAAATCTTTCAAGAAGAAGTGAAATATGAGAACTAGTTATGGCATTTGAGATTTGGTCATCTCAATTTCAGAGGTTTGAATTTGTTGCATAGAAAAGGCATGGTAAAGGGATTACCACTCATAGAGAAACTGTACAACCTATGTGAAGGCTTCATCTTGGGAAAATAACACAGAGAATCATTTCCAACAGGAAAGAGTATAAGGGGAAAGGCACCTTTGAAGATTTTCCACTCATATTTATGTGGACCAATGCAACACCATCATTAAATCACAGCCATTACATTTTGAAATTTATAGATGACTACATAAGGAAGACATGGGTCTATTTTCTAAAATAGAAAAGTGAAGTGTTTGAACAGTTCGGTCACTACAAAGTTCTTGTTGAGAAGAAAAGTGGACACTACATAATAGTATTGAGGACTGATAGAGGTGGAGAATATATTTCAAAAGACTTCCTACATTTCTGTAGGGAGCATGGAATACACAAGAAATTTACCACAAGGTATACACCTTAGCAAAATGGTGTAGAAAAAAGAAAGAATAGGACCATCATCGACATGGCAAGAAGTATGTTAAAGAAAAAACATTTTCCAAATGATTATTAGACTAAAGTTGTCGCTTGTGCAACATATATTATTAATAGATGTCCAACCAAAAGTGTAATGAACATTGTTCCAAAATGAGGCATGGAGTGGTAGAAAACAATATGTCACTCACATGAGAGTGCTTGGATGTGTGGCGTATGCAGAAGTCCCGGGTGAGTTGGGGAAGAAGTTGGACAACAAGGGGGAGAAATGTATATTTATTGGATATAGTGATGAATCCAAAGCTTACAAGCTCTATAATCCATCAACAAAGAAATTAATAATCAACAGAGATACAATGTTCATAGAAGAAGAAGCATGGGATGGAAGTTTAGAGAAGACAGTGAATGTGAAGACATGTATGTCTCATGAAGAGAAAGAGGAATGGACTGCAACAAGTAATTCCTCAATCGTGACTCCTCCTCCACCTACACAATCACAACAAAGCAGTCAATATGTGACACCAAAAAAAAAAATAGGACAACATTGTGCAACCAAGCAAATGCTTCTCCAAGCACACCACAAGGATCTGCAACTCCATCTACTTCAAGTGCAACATCAAGCACATCTCCTACAAGCATAACAGAACACAAATTCATAAATATAAGTGAAATATATCAGCAAGATGAAGCTGATAGAAGTGTTGGTATAAATTCATTATTTTTATTATTTTGTCATGTATATGACCCAATCCATTTTGATGATGCAGTCAAGAAAGAGAAATGGGTTGCGACAATGAATGAAGATATAAGAGCAATAGAAAAGAATGACACATGGGAGTTAGTGGACCTTTTGCAAGGTAAAGAAGTCATTGGAGTGAAGTGGGTCTATAAGACCAAAAGAAACATTGAAGGCAATATTGAAAGGCACAAAGCAAGGTTCGTTGTTAAAGGTTACAAGCAGTAGCATGGAAGAGACTACGTGGAAACATTTGCGCCAGTCACAAGGTTGGAGACAGTGCACACAGTGTTGTCAATTGAAGTGCAAAATAAATGGAATGTCTATCGGATGGATGTAAAGTCATCGTTCTTGAATGGAGTGCTAAAAGAGGAGGTGTATGTTGCGCAACCTCCTGGATATGAAATAGAAGGATAAGAACACAAGGTGTGTAGGTTGCAGAAAGCTCTCTATGGGCTGAAACAAGCACCGCATGCATGGTATAGCAGGATAGATGCTTACTTGACGGAAAATGGGTTCGACAAATGTGATGGTGAACCTACTCTCTACATCAAAGAAAATGACAGTAAGACTCTTATTGTCATTTTGTATGTAGATGATTTGAATTTTATAGGTAGTGATGATTTTCTCATCACTGATTTTAAAGCAATCATGAAAATTGATTTTGAAATGAATGACTTGGTGTTGTTAAGATATTTTTTGGGCATAGAAGTGAAGCAAACAGAAAATGGATTTTTTATTTCTTAAGCAAGGTATGTAGCAGAAATTTTGGAGAGGTTTAATATGCAGAACAACAAGCCATCACCAACTCCAACCATCAAGGGGTTGAATTTGAGCAAGGAACATTGCAGTAGCAATGCCAATATGATATTATAAAAGAGCATGGTGGGAAACCTAATGTATTTGATCGCAACTAGGCCCAATATAATGTATGTAGTGAGTTTGGTGTTGAGGTTCATAGAGACACCCAAGGAGACACATTTTCAAGCAGCGAAAAGAATTTTAAAGTATGTCAATGAGACAAAGGAGTATGGAATTTTATACTCCGAAACTGATGATTTTAGGGTGGTTGGTTACACTAAAAGTGATTGGGCAGGAAGTGTTGATGAAAAAAAGATCACGCCAGGATATATTTTTCATTAGGGTTTGGGATCCATTTCATGGGCTTCCAAGAAGCAACCGATATTGTGATTGTCAACAATAGAATCTGAGAATGTTGCTGCAACAATAACAACGTGTCAAGCAAGCTGGATGAGAAGAATGTTGCGGGATTTATGTCATGAACAAGATGGAGCAACCACTATTTTCTATGATAACAATTTAGCAATTGCACTATCAAATAAAATTTTCTTTCACAAAAGGACAAAGCATATTGATGCGAAATATCATTTCATAAGAGAATTGGTTAACAACAGTGAGATTGTGTTGCAACATTGCAGGTTAGAAGAACAATTTGCAGATATCTTCACAAATCCATTGGCACGTGAAAATTTTGTTTATCTTAGAGATTGTCTGAGAATGTTCAATGGTAGCAGTTGCGATTAAGGGGGAGTGTTGGAGAATTAATCTCAACCACCACGTTAAATGCATTAAATTAACTGGAAACAACCATATCTCAGTAAATGTTTTCAGGTTGTGGATTTTTCCTGATGATGGGTCTTGTTCTAGACCCGAAACGTTGACACAAAAATGCTTACTGTGGAGATTCCGAATCCAGAAAATCTAAACTCACACCACATAAATCTGAAATCTACAAAAGGTTGTGGATTGTGTGTGCAAAGAAGGAAAAATACTGAGCAGAGTACATAACGCATTCTGAAACAAATTAAATAATCAAATTCAAATAGGAATTTAATGCATGGTTAGTAAATGTGCATGGGAAAATATTTAATCCGCAAGTTTTTTTTAGTTCACGCAAGTCCTGTAATGTTCAGAAAATGATGTCCTCCCATACTATGTATTAAATTGTTTCTATCACAAATTAAATGTCTTAGATATATGTTTAGATTTTACATGTAATTTTTAAGTGAGAAAGAGAAGAAGAGAGAGTGTTGTGTAATGTGGCGGATGTAAGTCTGGAAAGACAAGTGGAGAAAATCATGGAGCGAATTTTGGTGGGTGCGTGAAAATAGTTTTACTGTGTCCCTGATGAATATAAATCCATGTAAGAAGTCTTGTTTTACTTGTGAAGGAGCAGCCTCCATATGTTAATGTATTTCATGTTTTGACGTTTTAATATAAATTTTGGTTAGTTGCGATATAGTTGTGAAAATTTCATGTATCTTTTTTACCGCAACACTCTATTTTACTCTGCTTCACTGTGAGTAAAATTAGTTGATTATATTTGTTCCTCTCCATAGTTGCGATTTTGATGCCCGCCACTCTGTATTTAAGTGAAGATTCATTTGAATTTACTTCTGCAACTGTATGGTATGGATTAAGTGAATTTCCGCAACTCTGTGTGAACTTCGTGTGTTGAGGGAAAAACAGTTTTTCCCTATGTCTTTAAAATTTCTAACCTAAAATAATTAGCACACATATTATTAACTTCCATGAGAAAACCATAGAGTATGCAAATGGTCTAATTTGGGTTAAAATTGACACCATTTTCCATGCCAAGATATGGATTTTGCATTAAATTGACACCTTGTTCCATGTTAGGCTGTGGATTTTGCATTTATTGACACCTTCTGCCATGTCAGGCTATGAATTTTGCATTTCTGGCACTGCCAAAATGGGTCTACAATTTGCACTTGCAGGTGAAGTGTGAAAGGATACCATCCACATAGAATGCATCAATAGGCGAAGCCTCCCCAAGTGTGTTTTTTGAGCTAGTTTTGTTTTGTGAGGTAGGTATTTTAGGTTGTTTGAAAACTAGCTCAACACTTAAGGGAATCAATTTTCTTCTTTGGCTCAATTCTTCCTTTACTTATAAAATTTTGTCACTTTTCTTTTGTTCCACCGCAGTTATCAACTGGATATTTTCCTTGGTTTCAAAAATCGATATTGGAATTGAGCTGCCATAAGTAAATTTTGGGAACCCTTCAACTCTTTTTTTTTTTTTTTGGTGGGTGAAGATTTTGTGCGCATCTCAACTCTGAATTGGTTCTCTGGCATATCCATATATTCTACCCACACTTTGTTATCTTCATAAAACTCCTTAGAATTTCCAAAAGAATCAGTCTTAGAATCGTTATTTAAAGTTTTCCATTGAGATGAGTTCTCAATAGGGTTTAAAAGTGGACATACGTATTGAGATCAAATTCTAGAATTATTTTCCACTGCACCATTTTCTAAGATGTTTGCACACTTTCTCCATGAGGGCTTCACATCATCAACAAGCTTCATTGGCAATGGATGTGGGGAGTAGCTTGATTTCACTAGTGGTGGTGGATGACTGAACCCATTAATGGCTTCAAATTTCTTGGTTGTTTGATTAGTATCCATTACTTCTAAATCAATTAATGAAAGGGAGTCTTCAAAATCTGATAAGGAATCATACTCTTCATCACTACTCTCATAATTATGATATCTAGGTTGTCTTTGCACATCTGGTGGATCAATTTTAGATGCATTTGACATTACTCCTTCAAAGTCCTCTTCATTTTCAACTATCCGAGATAAGCTTATTTGCCTTGTTATTGGATTATATCCACTATTATGACTAGCAATATGTTTTGAATGACCAACATCATTAATGGTAATCTCACTTCTTGTATAAAAGCCACTATAGGATTGAAAAGTTTCAGAAAAAACACTTTTGTCTTCGTCTTTAGCTATCATATACCCATTTTGATTATCAACCTTGTTTAAGTCACCCAAAGTAAATCCTAATTCAACATGTTCAACATCATTTTCTCGCTTAGACCATTCTTTATTGTTAGTCTATTTCAAGTCAATATGCTCTTCCATTGTATGTGTTGAATCTAGTGTTTTGAAAGTCTTTATGATTCTGCAAACGTTTTTTTGTATTTGTTGTATTTGTTGTAATGCTTCTCTAATTTTGTTTAACATATTAGATTTATGATATTCACTTAATTCCATGATTCTAGGGCCTAAGCTTTAATGGAAGAATGTGCAGTGAATAACATCCAAGGAGTCGAATGGCTCTAATACCACTATAGCTACATATTTATAGCTTGTTGTGCTTTAAAATGTTAAAATACATAAATGTATTTTAAATAATATTTTATTGATAATATGAAGTTTACAAGAATGATTGAATGTTACAATGAGGGACCGCTTGTATACCTAGACAGGTGTCCTTTCATGACTGGACATGTCTTTTTAGACATGCCTTTTTATTTAAATGATGAATATTAAATAATCATTACTTTGGTTATTTATTATTTCATTTATATCTTATATGAATTATATTCATAAAACCTCTAAGTCTTGGACCGTTAACTTGTATGTTTATGTCTAGATGAGCTTTTAGCAAGCAAAAGAAATGTTAGGGAAAATATGCTCTAATATATAAAATAAGAATATACTCATCATATGAATCAATTGACTCATCATATGTTGATAATTTTAAAATTGTTATGTTATTATTCACTTTTATTTCATTTTTAAATTTTGTTAAATTGATAAATATGTTGAAAAATTGTTTTCATACATATTATATTAGAATAGTATATAAACTAAATGATTAGCCTCATACATTTCATAGGGATGAAATTGACAATTAAAAGAATTATATATATATATATATATATATATAGAATTTTAAATAATTATTATTATTGTTTTAATTATCAAAAAAAGCAATATATAAGTTAAACATATATAATTTAAGAAAACATGTATCAAGATTCTTCACTGTGGAGATTTATCCCCATTTTATGATGGAGAGTATTAACCTATAAATAAGCTTTGTTATAATATAATGGGATATTGTCACGAGTTATCAATATCAGATGCTCAAAATTTCACAGTTTATGTTAGCACAATCCTTTGCTAAGTCACGAGTCCATTCCATAGTTTTATTTTTAGGATTAAGTTGAAAAAATTTCAAAATTTCAATTTTTTTTCTTGCAATGCTACCGGAATTTCCTGAAGCACTAGTTTTTTAGCCTTTCGGACAATTTGTTATTTCATGTTTCTTTTTTATTTTTATTTTTATTTCTGATGCTAACGGAATTTTCGGAAGCATACTATGTTTTTAAAATAAAATGAAAAAGTGCATCTGCTTTAGTTATACCACATGTCATAGTGTTAATACGCATAAAATTGTTTTTAGATATTTTAGGATCTAATGATAGGTGTCATATTACAGTCAGTTAGTGTTGAGATTCAAAAAGACGATGAAGCTTAGTGAAAATCAGTCACCTTCACTAAGTGGGCCTACAGTCTATTTTTAGGTGTAAGTCTATTTTTAGACATGGTGATCATATTTCAGAAGTTGCAGGATGCTATTTGTGGATGGTTGGTCAAGTTAGAAAAATAGATGAAATTTTATTTTTAGAATATTGGGCGAAGTCTATATATATATATATATATATATATATATATATATATATATATATATATATATATATATATTGTCGATCTAAAAATAGATGTGTCGATTATTATTAGCCCTTAATAATAATCAGACTCTAAATATCAACTTATTCTCTTGAAGCACTTTAATTCAGTATACAGATTTGGCAAATCAGTGGGCTAAAGGAATCATGCAATTCCTAGGGTTTATTGGTGGCTCATGCATGAGGACTCAGTGAGAACTGAAGTGGAAAAGTTATGAGAGAGTTGGAAGAGTATTTCATGGAGTTGTTGTTCAGTTTAACTCAGTTAATGAAGTTAAACTCAATTGAGCTAGTTGTATCTAGTCTAATTGAAAGATACACTAGTGAGAGTTAAGTGAATTAATTAGTTAATTAATTCACAACTAATAACTCACTAAAAACTGAACAAAAACAGTAGTTAACTAAAGTGCATGTCAGTTCCAGTGGAGACCCAGTGGAGAGGTAGGTGAAAGGGAAAGATGGACTGTCTATTGTGATTACAATGATGCATTGATTGCATCACACACACACTGGAGTTGCCAATGAGGATTGTGTAGTCAAGGCAAGGTAGATTCGAATTCATTTAGGTGTCTTCTTTAGCAGGGATTTCATAGTTGAGGCAAGTTATCAGGTGGTAAGAAATCAATGCATGGATTTGCAGATTTCATCATGTTAGTGTGTGACAATTGATTCTACTGAGAGCTTGATGTACTAAGATTTGCATGATATTGTTACATGATCTCCATGATACATGATACATGATAGTTGGGACTTTTAGCTTCAAGCTTTCCCGTTAAACAACTGTGTTATGTGCGATCGATTTTATTGCTTCATGTGTTTGCAATTGAGTTTTTAAATTTCCACAAAATATTAACAGTGGAAGGATTCTGTATTTAGCAAGAAGATAAAATATTTTTAGATCAGGAGAATCTGGATATATACATGCATATGTTATATAATTTCTACATGGTATCAGAGCAGTGTTAATTCTTGAAGATTGCAATTGTGAAGAATTTTTGAATTTGTGCTGATGGACAATTCGAATTTGTTGCAGAAATTTCTTGGTGCGACAGTTGAGTATACATTGAAATGTCTTTCAATGGGTTGCGATTGGAGTATGCCCTTGAGTTCAGGTCAAATTACATAGCCTGGAAGGATAGGATGGAGGCGGCGCTAGAAGATAATGGACTGAAGGAGTTCATCGATAGTGATGTTCCTAAGCCTGGTACTAGAGATGCTACATTACTTGACACATGGCAAAAGAAGGTAGCAAAGACAAGAAGAATTCTGTTGGAAGGTGTAAAGGACCATATTGTGTCCAGCCTTAACAGGAAATCCACTCCATTTGCAATGTGGAAGGCTTTGACAGATTTGTTCCAAAGCAGCAGTGACCAGAGGAAGTTGGTGTTGAAAGATAAGCTCAGAAAAATAAAAATGGAGAAGGGCGACAATATTCCAAAATATCTCACAAAGTTTGTCCACTGTAGGGATGAACTGGGAAGTGTGGGGATTAATATTGATGATGATTAATTGGTGAGCTTGGCTCTCCTTGGGCTTCCGAAGAGTTGGCATAGCTACGAAAACTTTGTCAATGGACGGGAGAAACTACCGGGTCGGGAGCGACTTTGGTCGGATCTTGTGTAGGAGCAGATAAGGCGAAGTACCAAGGATGGCTCTTCATAAAAGAATGAAGATGAAGAGAATTTCGATTTGGCTGCTAAAGAAAGGAAAGGGAAGGGGAAGAAATTCCCTTCAAAATCTGAGGCTAAAGGCAAGAAGCAGGATTTGTCCAAGGTGAAGTGTTTTCACTGTCACGAACATGGGCATTTTGCCACTAACTGCCCACAGAAAAAGAAGAACAAGAAGGTTTCTCGAGCTACAGCTGGAAAGGCCTTAGCCTCACAATTTGAACTTGATTTCTCTTTGATCGCATGCTTGGTGTCAAGCTTAATGGGATTAATGTGGTATCTTGATAGTGGCGTGTCTTTCCATATAACGGGAGACAAGGAGTTGTTTAGTGACTTGGAGGAGAAGGATCTCCAAATGCATATATAGATGGGTGACGATGGTCGATATAGTGCGACCGAAATTGGGACCATTACCTTTGAGAGGGAGTCAGGAAATTCATTTCTATTGAAATATGTTATGCATGTTCCAAGTCTGAAGAAGAACTTGGTCTTGGTCGCAATGTTGGAAGACAGAGGTTATGATGTTGTTTTTAGCGATGAAAAAGCTTTCCTGCGACATAAAACAATGGGTAAAACCAAGAGGATAGGGATTTGAGTTAAGAATATCTACAAGTTGGAGGTAGGTGGCCACACTACAATGATGGGCAAAGTAGAAGACGTGGTGAGCCAAGATGAGGGTGAATTATGGCACAGGAAATTGCGCCATCTTCACCATGGCACTTTGAATATTTTGTAGCAATTTTCTACTGGATTTCCCAAGGGTACTGTTGCACAGTCATATCAGTGCAAGGGATGTACTATGGGTAAGTTTGTGAAGACCACCTTTCATGAGAAGGAGAACCGTGCTTCGGTGATCCTGTAGAGAATTCACACAGACGTGTGTGGACCTTTCTCGGTTTCTTCAACAACAAAACACAAGTATTATGTTATTTTTGTTAATGAATATTCTCATAGATGTTGGATATTCTTCATGCAGAAGAAGAGTGAAACATTCTCAAAGTTCTGTGAGTTTAAAGCATTGGTGGAGAAGGAGTTGGGGAAGTAAGTGAAAGCTCTACAGAGCAATAATGGTGGTGAATACATCTCGGGCGAATTCAAGGACTTCTATAGAAAAGAAGGAATTAAAATAGAAATCATATCACCTCATAACCCACAGCATAATGGGGTCATGGAGAGGAAGAATAGAGTGATCGTGGGTGTTGCACGAGCTACGCTTGAGAGGGAGCTAGACTTGCATGCAGTGGGGGAACTACATGTTTCGAAGGATGAGCCTCCAGATGTGGATCGGCCATAGGAGGAAGTTCATGGAGTGGAGGAGTCCACTCATGCAGAGCCAAACATCAGAACTAGCAGAAAGCATACCACAGTAGTTGAAAGACTAAAGCTTGATGCAACATAGAATGTAGGAGTCCCTACATCACAGTACAAACAGAGACAGTCACCTGACCGATTTATTGGATACATGGCTCTCATGAGTAAGTGTATTGTGACAGGGCCATCTTCTTTTGAAGAAGCAGTGCAGAAGCCCACATGGGTAGATGCCATGGTGGAGGAGTATGACTCCATTGTCAGAAATAGTGCTTGGGAGATTGTTCCAAGGCTGGTGGGTAAATCAGTTGTAGGATCAAGATGGATCTACAAGGTAAATAAAGTTGTTGATGGGAGCGTCGAGAAGTATAACACAATATTTTTTGCCCAGGGCTTCTCACAGATCGAGGGGATTGATTATGAAGAAACCTTTGCACCTGTCACACGGTATTCTTCCATAAGGACCATCCTTTCTCTCTCAGTGCAGATGGGTTGGCACATTCATCAGAAGACTACATTCCTTAATGGGATCATTGAGGAAGAGGTGTACATTGAGAAGCCTGAAGAATTTGATATCTTCAGCAACGATTCGCATGTGTGTAGGCTCAAAAGAGAATTGTATGGGCTGAAGCAAGCACCATGTGCTTGGTACACATGGATCGACAACTATTTCACTGGACTTGGCTTTACCAATAGTGAGGCAGATGCAAACCTGTACCATATTGTGGTGGAGGGTAAGCTTTCAATCATTGTTCTTTATGTTGATGATTTAATACTAATGGGTGATGAGCAGTTGATACACTCATGTAAGGTAGATCTTGAAAAGGAGTTTGAGATGAAGAATTTGGGCCTCCTTCATTATTTCCTTGGATTCTAAATATGGCAGCAGGAAGGTGAACTATTTCTGTCTCAAGGAAAGTATGTTCGAGAGATACTTGAGAAGTTTCACATGCAAGGCTACAAGCCTATCGACACTCCTCTTCCAATAAATTGGAGGAAAGAGGATGATACATCGGCAGAGGTAGTGTATGCCACTATTTATTGACAGTTGGTGGGTTCACTCATGTATTTAGTTAATACAATATTGTACATATGTTATGTGGTGAACCAGCTTTCACAAGCAATGGTTAAGCCTACCAAGCTCTTTTGGAAGGCAGGAAAGCATGTCCTGAGGTATCTTAGGGGCACATCTGAGTATGGATTCTGGTGAATTTGCATGGCTTCATGGATGCAGATTTGGTAGGCAACCCAATGGACAAAAAGAGCACATCAGGAGGGGATTTCAGTATCAGATCTACAACAATTTCTTGGTACAACAGGAAACAAAGATCCGTGGCACCCAGTTCAGCGGAAGCAGAATACATGGCAGCAATTCAAGCTGCATGTGAGGCTATCTAGATGAGGAAGATCCTGGTTGGTTTGTTCGATTCACATTTAGATCCTACAATGATACATTGTGATAATCAGAGTTGCATTAAACTCTCGATTAATCTTGTGTTTCATGATAGACCTAAACATATTGATATCCGGTATCATTGTATCAGATATTGTGTGCAGCAGAAGATCATGTTGCTTTAGTACATTCTTACGGAAGATCAAGATGCAGACATTCTGATGAAGGCACTCGAGAGGAGAAAATTCGAACACCATAGAGGCAAGATTGGGGTGAAGGATAATCCCTATCTTGTTGAGAGGGAGTGTTGAGATTCAACAAGATGATGAAGCTTAGTGAAAATCAGTCACCTTCACTAAGTGGGCCCGCATGCTATTTTTAGTTTTAAGTCTATTTTTATACATGGTGATCATATTTTAGAAGTTGCAGGATGCTATTTGTGGATGGTTGGTCAAGTTGGAAAGATAGATGAAATTATATTTTTAGAATATTGGGCGAAGTCTATTTGTAGATCGTCAATCTAAAAATAGATGTGTCGATTATTATTAGCCCTTAATAATAATCAGACTCTAATTATCAACTTATTCTCTTGAAGCACTTTAATTCAGTATACAGATTTGGAAAATCAGTGGGTTGAAGGAATTACGCAATTCCTAGGGTTTATTGGTGGCTCATGCATGAGGACTCAGTTAGAACTGAAGTGGCAAAGTTATGGCAGAGCTGGAAGAGTAGTTCATGGAGTTGTTATTCAGTTTAACTCAATTAATGGAGTTAAACTCAGTTGAGCTACTTATATCTAGTCTAACTGAAAGATACACTAGTGAGAGTTAAGTGAATTAATTAGTTAATTGATTCACAACTAATAACTCAATAAAAACTAAACAGAAACAACAGTTAACTATAGTGCATGTCAATTCCAGTGGAGACCCAGTGGAGAGGTAGGGGAAAGGGCAAGATGGACTATCTGTTGTGACTATAGTGATGCATTGACTGCATCACATACACATTGGAGTTGCCAATGAGGATTGTGCAGTCAAGGAAAGGTAGATTGGAATTCATTTAAGGGTCTTCTTCAGCAGTGATTGCGTAGTGGAGACAGGATATCAGGTGGAAAGAAATCAGTGCATGGATTTGCAGATTTCTTCATGTTAGTGTGTGATGATTGATTGTACTGAGAGTTTGATGTACTAAGATTTGTATGATATTGTTACATGATCTCCATGATACATAACATATGATAGTTGGGATTTTTAGCTTCAAGTTTTCCTATTAAACAAATGTGTTATGTGCGATTGTTTTTATTGCTTCATGTGTTTGCAATTGAGTTTTTAAATTTCCGCAAATGGTTAACAATGGAAGGATTCTGTATTTAGCAAGAAGATAAAATATTGTTATATCAGGAGAATCTAGATATATACATGCATATGTTATATAATTTCTACAGTTAGCTAGGGTCAAGTCATTGTATACATTAAGTCACATGTGTCATCCACAGTTAATGACTAAACCGTTACTCATCATGCCTATCTACACCAAGTCAATCATCCATGTATTAAGGTATGTGTTTTTCTGAATCATAAGGATCATGGTGATTTCACCACATGCCATAACTCTTTGGCTGCGTACACAACAGTGCTACCAAAAATTCTGACCAATCAACAACACAGTTTGTGGAGGTGACTGCAAGTCATAAACACACTTGCCATAAGCCATCTGGAGCTCCCCTACGGAAAACACAACCAACTGAAGGTGGTGATGGTGTGTCACATGGCGCACATCATTATCATGAATATTTTCACTAATGGAGGGTGATTTTCATGGGGTGATGGACCAATTTTTGGTTTTAAAACCACCTAAACAACAAGAATTTTTTCATTTGAAGTTTTAGCTGCTAGATTCGAATTTGTTGAGAGGCATAGTTGGAGAAGAAGTCTGGATTTTAGAAAAGATTCTAGAGGAGAATACATGCCACACATGTAAGGTAAAAATCTTCCTATTCTGCCACCTATCATTTTCAGGAGACATAGTCATTTATTTTTCTAAATATAACTAAAAAAGGTGGTATAAATCAAATAGAGCCACAGGGTACAGATTTGGTTGATGCTAATTTGAGGGTAAGAACTATGTTTATGTAGTTAGGATGGTATCCTATTTATACCAAGTTGGGGAGCTCTCATTTAGGGGTTTCTCAAGAGTTTTCTAACTCTTTTAATGGACATGAAGCTATATTTTATGGCCTCACCTTGCAGGTTTCTGAAGAATCTATTGTTGAAGCCTTTAACCTTCCCCAAGAAGAATAAAGGTGGTTGAAAGGACAAGTTATTATAGGAGGTGATCCCAATCGCTTCCTCAAGGATGCTCACATAGATCCAAGCTGGGAAAAAGTCACCTCAAGAAACTACCTTAAGAATGACTGGGTAGAGGAAATTAAGATTATCAAGATATATCTCACATGTGAGAGGAGGTATACATTGGTATTCCTCTATCATATGAGGTTTCTTTTTCATATTGCAGAGATGAAGACATTTAAACTGCCATTTTTCTTGTTGAAAAGCTTGACCAAGATGTCAGCAAGGGTTCAAAGCCATAATCATGTTTCTGAGTATAGCTTGTACCATCAAGCTTTGATCAAAGTTTTGGTTGAGAAAGAGTTGAGGAAGAGAAACCAAACTTGGGACCACTTTCTATTCTATAGGGCAGACCAACTTGCACCTACACCTCCAGTTCCAAAGTCAAACACTCTGCCTGAAAAGAGAAGAATAAAAAGAAAGGATAGAAAGAAAATATTCATAAGAAGGCCAAAGGTAAGAAAGAAAAGGTTTTTGTAGGAAAAACTGAAATAAAGGTGGAAAAAGGAGAGAGTTCCTTAGCAAGAAAGCCCAAGTCCATGAATATAGTACCCCCTGTTCCTCCATTTACAAATTTCTACACTAGAGCCAGAAGAGGAAGGTCTACAACATCAGATAAGTCAAAAGCGTGGGTGCTACCAGAATTTCTGGAAGCACATATTCAAAAAACGTTGCAGAAGGAGTATCAGCCTACACAATCAGATGAAGAAATCCTTAAGGATGTTGAATATGAAATCAGTAGTAAAAATAATAAATAATAAGCTAAACCTATTGCTAGCACTAGAAAGAGGCACACAAGAGAGAACAATAAGTTTAGGCTTAAATCCAAATATCTACTGAAGCCAAGCCTAATGACAGAAGTCGCTGACATTGAAAGGAAACTTGAAGGTTCAAAGACTGAGAAATTAGATAAATCCATGAAGAAAAGCAAGAACATAACCCCTTCAAAGCATCACTGAGAGCCCTCAAAGAGAAGAAAAACACAAAAGGGTTCTAAGGAGGACAAAGACCCTATCAAGGAGGCAACTACAAGAGAAACTAGATCTATAACATCACATGCTGATAGCAAAACTAATTTAGATAAACTAGTTGAAGTTGTAGCACACATACAGGAAAGGTAAAAAGGTTTTTGGTTATAATCCTTTTTTTCTTATCAATTACAAATTTTGACTAGCAGCCTAGGTTTCATGGAATACAAGTCAACACATAATTTTCAGCACTTTTTGTTTCTTTAAAAAAAAAATGAAACAGGGCGCTACCGGAATTTCTGGTAGCATTCTTAATTTTGTGTAGTTACAAGTTTTTACTGGAATTTCTAGTAGCAGCTGTTTTATCTGAATTTTGACACCTGTCAGCAAGTTTTTCTAAGCCAGTTAAAGATTGATAAGAACCCATAACCAAATGGATAATACAAGTGATGGTGAGAGGTGGTTATGAGTTTGTTGGAGGTATTATTAAATGAAGCTACATGGTTATTAAAGACTAAAGACACAAGGAGATAATTCAGCAACAAAAGGGGAATCATGACAACACACTCAACATTCTAGCCCATAATTCTTCTCTTTTTCTTTCTCCATCTGTCCTTTCTGTTAGATTTCAAGGAGACAAGGATGTAATGTATTTTGACACATATGTTATGTTACAATTAATGTTTCATTATTTTTAGAATAGATGGATTTGGTTCCCCTCTTGCTATATATAACACTTGTAAATATTATTTCCAAATTGGATTTTGGTCAACTTGAAGACTTAATATAATAAAAAACCTTTTTTCTTCATGTTGGAGGATTTTTTGATTCAAGGAACATCTAATGTCTGATGTGTATATTTTATTATTTAATTTATTCTAAAATATGAATTGCGGCAACTAGTAAGGTGTGAGTGATAAGTTGTTAAAGGATTAACAATAAATTATCTGCTTTCAGTTTTTTGCAACTTATATGTGTCTAATAGAACACGTCAGTGAATATTTCATAAAGGATTTGTGGAATACTTGATACATACAATCTATTTTCTAAGTGTTGTTTTCTTAACATAAACAAATATTGTGTTAAAGGCCATCATCATAGTTGTGTGATTGATATAGGATAAGAATATTTCTTGAAATAGGTACTAGCTATTCATCTTCTTCCACTTGTGTACTCTACTCCATATACTACCTTTTACCCACACAATTTATACTTTCCACAACTTGCCAAATGCATGAAACTCTTAAAGAACATAAAATCATTTCAAAATCTTTGAGAAAGCCATCCCACCACTAAAAAAACCTCTTTAAAATTTGAATGAACTATGATGTGTAAGTCTTACTTCTTAAGAAGTCAAGGAGTGACTTCTTATGCTAACTCCTTATTTTATATTCAAAATATTTTGTATATATTTTATTTTAGTTTAATTTTTGACATTTTTTAATTGAATTGAAAAAAAAAGGGGCAATGATAATCTCAATCCTCTACGCTAACTATTACAAAAATATTTTGTAAATATTATGTAAATGTTAAATTCCTACCATCCTCCTATTCATTATTGATAATTAAAACTAATATGGATTCATTTTATCCATGGATCTAGTAAGTAGTGAGAGGGATCAAATCACTTGAGATGAAAACCTCTTTTGAATGCAAAGTTTGAAAAATGGATTAGGCTTCAATATATTTGAACCTTGGTGTTCGGCGTGGAGCTTGATTATATTCCTCATTCATAGTTCTTGTTTCAACCCCATTTGTATCCAAGTCCATGACGGAGTGGGGGGGGTGTGGGGGAGTCTTGCCACCCCACTATTGCTGTCAAGGGGATCCAGGGGAATGAAAACACCATTTTAGCACCGCCTTGGTGGGGTTTTGGGGAAACACCCCTGCAATTAAAATTTAGAGGAAAAATGCCTTGCAAAATGTTTTAATTTCATAGTCAATCTAGATCGTTCATTAGGTGAAAGATCTTATGGTAGAAGTTATGTTAATATAGGGTTTTGTTTCCCTTGAGGGAATTGTATCACAATTTTGTATTATTCTAAGGGAGAACAACATGGGATATTGTGTGAGAGTGAAGTGACAGTTATAGTGGATGTACTGTAAGTTATATACCTTTAATTTCCTTGATAATATAAGAGAGAGAGAGAGAGAGAGAGAGATAGAGAGAGAGAGTCCTTAGATGATTTCCATTCCCAATCTATGGCTTGAGTAACTGTGACCTAGGGGAATATAAACCATCAAAACTAGCGAGGGATTGCACTTGGCCTAGAACACACCAACCGTTAGCATGGTGCAATTTTTCCCACTATATATGAAACCTTTGATATTTTCACCACAAATTATCTTAACCAAACACCCTATTACCCTTTGTTGTAGGCTAGAAATAAAAATATTCTTATTCTTAATTTTTATATTCTTATTAATTGTATGTTTTGAAATATGAGAGAGAGAGAGAGAGAGAGAGAGAGAGAGAGAGAGAGAGAGAGAGAGAGAGAGAGAGAGAGAGAGAGAGAGAGAGAGAGAGAGAGAGAGAGAGCGAAGCGACGAGAGAGAGAGAGAGAGAGAGAGAGAGAGAGAGAGAGAGAGAGAGAGAGAGAGAGTGAGAGAGAGAGAAGCGAGAGAGAGAAGCGAGAGAGAGAGAGAGAGAGAGAGAGAGAGAGAGAGAGAGAGAAGCGAAAGCGAGAAGCGGCTGAGGCAGAAAGAAGCGAGCGAGGCGAGAAGAGGAAGCGAGAGAGCGAGCTAGAGAGAAAGCGAGAGAGAGAGAGAGAGAGAGAGAGAGAGAGAGAGAGAGAGAGAGAGAGAGAGAGAGAGAGAGAGGGCGGCGAGCAGAGAAAGCGAGAGAGAAGGAAGCAGAGAGAGAGAGAAGAGAGCGAGAGAGAGAGAGAGAGAGAGAGAGAGAGAGAGAGCGAGAGAGAGAGTCGAGGCGAGAGAGAGAGAGGCGAGAGAGAGAGAGAGAGAGAGAGAGAGAGAGAGAGAGAGAGAGAGAGAGCGAGGAGGCGAAAGAGAGAGAGAGAGAGAGAGAGAGAGAGAGAGAGAGAGAGAGAGAGAGAGAGAGAGAGAGAGAGAGAAATGGCGAGGCGAGAAGAGAGAGAGAGAGAGAGAGAGAGAGAGAGAGAGAGAGAGAGAGGAGCAAGCGACGGCGAGAGAGAGAGAGAGAGAGAGAGAGAGAGAGAGAGAGAGAGAGAGAGAGAGAGAGAGAGAGAGAGAGAGAGAGAGAGGTCGTATGTGATTCGTTCAACTGTAGGCGAGTAAGCTGCTTGTGACCTAGGGGAATATAAACCATCAAAACTAGCGAGGGATTGCACTTGGCCTAGAACACACCAACCGTTAGCATGGTGCAATTTTTCCCACTACATATCAAACCGTTGATATTTTCACCACAGATTATCTTAACCAAACACCCTATTACCCTTTGTTGTAGGTTAGAAATAAAAATATTCTTATTCTTAATTTTTATATTCTTATTAATTGTATGTTTTGAAATATGATGGTTATGAATATGAATTATTATTGTGTAAAATAATTTTAATATAATATGAATATTAAAAAAAAATGTTTGTAATCTTATTAATAAAAAATAAATTACAATTCCTTTATTATTTTTATTACCTTTTACTTTTTCATAATTTTTTTTAACCAAGTCAACATTTAAATTTGTATACTCATTCATGCACAATACAAAATATCTCCATAAATACAACTATAGAAATTCCTTGTAGATTCAAAACTGCTCATGTAATTACTAAAACATAAGACTCAAATCTACTCTACTCATCTCTGGAAATAAATTCATGATCAATAAATCAAATCATAAACATGCATAAATATTCAATACACATAGATATTTATCTAGGGGAAATAAATTTCACAAAACCAATTCTTATATGGATTACATTAATCAAATAATCTCGACAAATTAAATATTCTTGCTCAAGATGAGCACAACCTGCACCTCTATCTTCCATCCTCTGCCTGACTGATTGACTCTAGACAAAACTTAGCCAATTTCTCAACTTGTCAAGCTCATATTTTCTTGTGTTGTTCCTTGAGGAATGAGCTCCTATTAATTAGGGAAATTCCTCAATCTGGATTGCGCAATTCCTTTAGGCCAATTTTTGACTACATGCACCACCTGTACAACTTGGATTACTTTACAACTGATAGTAGAATGCCCTCAAAATCCAATATAAACTGGGTAACTCAAATTCTCTGCATGCATCATTTATTCTTGGTTGATTAATTAGTTAATTCATTTATCACTAGAGCGAGTTGAAGTTCCACTTCCACACTTTGATCTTCTACTAGTTCCTTTTGCAGTTATAACTAATTTAACTAACAATAACTAAATTTAACTAAAATAGATTTCTAAAAATTAGGAATGAATCATATTGAACTGAACTCAAGTGTCTCTAACTTGACTTAACTAATTTTAACTGAGTGACAAGTTCCATGTTGCCTCAGTTAACTACATCCAAGTATTTTACTAAAATTGAAATTTGAATTTTAATCTTATTTGACCAAGGCAAAGTAAAAACTAGATTTTCTTGTTGCATTTTCAACACTCCCTCGTAGGAAGAAAGGGAATATCTGATACCCTGATCATGCCTCTATGGAAATTGAATTTTCCTCTTGACAAATAATTTATCAAAATATTTTCATCTTACTCCTCTGTAGGAATGTATTCCTTGGCATACAATCTCGTAGATGGTGATACGAGATTTCGATATGCTTGGATCGATCATGAAAGAATAGATTCTTAGAAATTTTGATAGAACTCTAATTTTCACAATAAATCAGAGTAGGATCAATTTTCTGAAAAAAATATCCTAATAAGGATCTTTCTCATCTCTATAGTCTCGCATGTTTCTTGAACTGCAACCATGTATTCGGCTTCTGCTAAGCTGAGTGAAACATGTATCTTCTTTCTACTGTACCAAGAAACTGCTACTGACCCAACACCAAAAATTCCTCTTGTTACGCTCTTCCTATCTGATGGACTCCCTGCCCAATATGCATCTATGAAGCCTTGCAACTTCACTCCCTTTTTCTTTCTATACCAATTATCAAAATGATTAGTGCCTTCAAGGTATCTCAAAACATGATGTGATGAATTCCAATACAGTTTGGTTCACTTAACCATTACTTGACTAAGTGGATAAATGCATAACACATATTCGATCATATGTTCACCAAATACATAAGTGAACCCACAAACTTCCTGTAAATGGTAGCCTCCACTACTTCACCTGAATTAGCAGCCTATTTCCTCCAATCCCATGTTAGAGGAGTCTCCATGGGTTTTTTTCTCTCCATGTGGAACTTCTTCAGTATCTCGTTGGCATACTTGCCGTGAGAGACAATCAATTCCCCGTATCCTTGTCATACTGCAAAATCGAGGAAATAATGCATGAACCCCATTTCCTTCATCCTGAATTATCTTGCAAGATCCTCTTTGTAATATTTCATCAACTTCTCATCAATGGTTAAAATTAAATCATTGACATATAATAATATATCAATAGTTTATGTTCAACAATAGTATGGTAAAGGTTTGCATCTGCTTGAATTTTAGTGAAGCCCAACCCAGTGACATAATTGCTTATCCTGGTGTTCCTAGCACAGGATGATTTCTTCAATCCCTACAATTATTGCTTGAGTCTGCACACATGTGACTCTCTATTGAATTCCTCAAATCATTTTGGTTTTTCAATGTACACCTCCTCCTCAATAACTCCATTGAGGAATTTTGTCTTCACATCCATCTGGTGGATCTTCCATCCCATTTATGATGCAAGTACTAGATTTTATATAATATAAGAGTACCTTGCTACTGGAGAAAAGGTATCCTCAGAGCGAATTCCCTCCACCTGATGGAACCCCTTGGCCAAAAATTTGGCCTTGTGTTTCTCGATGCTTCCATATGCTGCTTGCTTCACCTTGTAGATCCATCTCAAAACCACCATTGATTTTTCCTCTAGTCTTCGGACCACTTCCCAAAGGATTTTTCTAATAATGAATCTCATTCCTCTACCATAGCATCAAACTATACTGGCTACTTCACTTCTTCCTCAAATGAGTATGACTCAGTCTCTACAAACTCACTCATTAGATCTTTCTAGCTAGTGTGCTGAATGTTAGGTCCCTATATTACTAGTATAGTCCCTTACTCTAGTTAGTGTAATCCCCTTATTGTTATTTTTGTAACCCTGTAACCCTAATATTTTTATTATTGTGCCCCTACATTATTATTTTTAGGTCAGCTAAGATTATATTGTGATCCCATGGACTCCTATATATAGAAGTAGTTTTTGTCATTTGTATAATGCAGGAATGTTCATTTATGTAATGTATCAGAGGTTTCCCCCTCGAAGTGGCTGATTTCTAAGGTGTTGATCTCTCTTTTCTTATATTTTTGCAGTCAGTTTCATAACATTTGGTATCAGAGCTTTGGATTCTAGGGTTTCACTGCTCCAAACAGGTCACCGTGGCATGTGCACTATAAATTTATTTCTATGAAGGATCAGAAGATGAAAATTTTTCAAAGAAAAGCCACAATCATGATTAACCTCCTATAAAAATTTCAGATCTTGGTTCAAAATATTTTCGGAGCTATGATCTATGGAAATTAGGGTTTTTTTAGGCTCCTGAATTTCATCTCAAATAGGTGACCGTGGGAAAATCATCATAACTCTCTATCTGAGCATTGGATTGGAATTATATAAGAAGTGGAAGCAATTATACGCACTGCAGTCTCCTTTAGATAAATTTCAGAGCCAAAGGAGGAAACAATGACACGTGGCACATCGTACAAGTTTTCTCTACTAAACCAGTCCATAATTAGATCATTATGGGAGATTGGGCATAACTTTGCCTCGAAGAATCCAAATCAAGTCAAACCCGTGGCATTTGAAAGAATATTTATAGGGATACTATAGGGCATAATTTCAGATATTGAGGATCCTCAATTATAGAGATAATTCAATTTCATTATCAAGCTCCTTAAAAGAAAGAAAAAGGTGTGTATTTTTTTTTAATCACATAATTCTTGTGTGAAAAATAAATTTGAATTGATTCCAAGGGCATATTGTAGAATAGATATCAGTATTGGGTTCTAAAATGCCTCCTAAAAAGAATTCAACACCCATTAAGCCTTTATAATTCTCTACTATGACTCATGAAGAGGAAGAACTGCAACATGACATGTCAAAATTACAAGAGCAAGTGCACCAAATGTCGCTCTCACAAAGAGCGACCAAAAATGAAATGGAAGTTTTGAAGAAAGGCGTGGAAGCTAAGATGGATGGCATGGAATATAATATGGATGAAATGGAAGAAAAAATGAAAGACAACATGGAAAACATGAAGAATTATCTAAAAGCAGACATAGAAGGCTTGATAAAGTTGATACAAGAAATGTTTCCTAATGGCGAAAAGATATTAGAGGAAACTCATGATGAGAACAAAATAAATCTTAATCGTGATTTTATAAACTCTAATGTTGGATGGAAGAAACACCATATTCCAAATATGAATATGAGGAATTTCATGGAAAGGATCCTGTAACATGGATACTACAGATGGAGCAATATTTTGATCTCAATAATGTGCAAAACACACAAAAGGTACGCATTGTAACTTTACATTTAGAACAAAATACAATTATATGGTTTTGAGGGCTTTTCTCCTGTAAATTTTTTTTCACTTGGTTAATTTTTACAGGGTAAATGATAGAACATTATGAGGATACAAAGAGAAACACCTTCTTTAGCCAATTGATAAATCTCAAACAAAAGGGTTCAATGTGGGAGCACATTGAGGACTTACAAAAATTGATATAAGGGTAATTGATATTCTATAGTAACACCATATTGATGTCTTCATAGGGACTTTAAAGGATAGCATCCAACATGAAGTTCACATTTGGGAACCTGATTCACAGGAGAAGGCATTCAGATTGGCAAGAAATATTGAATGTAAAATTATGGCGACAAGGAAGCCTACCACTCACATCTATTAGGATGGAATTTTCGCTATTCCTAGACTTCCACAACCTACAAGGTTGACACCAAAAAAATTGGAAGAAAAAAGAGAAAAAGGGCTTTGCTACAATTGCGATAGAAAATAAACTGAAGGTCATAAGTGTGCTGAGAGGAATTTCTTTTACATATATTGTGAAGAGGAGGAAAAAAATGAAGGAACTTCAAAAGAAGAGGATATACACCATGAACCAACCCTAGAAGAAGAAGAAATGAGTCCAACCATATCGTGTAATGCATTGGCATGTATTAACACTCCTCAAAATCTTTAGAGAGAAGGACATATGAAGAAGAGAAAGGTAATAGTGTTGATTGATTCGGGTAGTACCCATAATTTTATTCATTGTAAGGTAGCCAAGGAATTGAATTGTTTCCTATACCTAGCACCAGAATGTCAAATGATGGTTGCAAATGGAGTAACTATAATTTTCTCTGGAAAATGTCATAATATCAAGCTAAACATGGGGGAATTTTTATCTAATAGTCCAATGCTTTCCATTCCAATGGGAGTTGTTGATGATGTACTAGGAGTACAATGGTCACAATATTTGGGGACAATATCTTTTAATTTTCAAGATTTTTTCTTGAATTTTTGTTCGAAAGGAAAGGAATTTGAATTATGTGGTATCATAGGGAAGTCAAGAAATATAATAAGGTCTAATGTCATGACAAAGATTTTGAAGAAAGAAAAACAAGGCATAATTTCACAATTATGCTCACTAGAAGCTCCAACATCAAAATCATCTATTTCTCCAGATCTCCTAAAAGTGTTGGACAATCATTCCAAGATGTTTGAAACTCCCAATGGACTCCCACCTATTCTAGTCGTGATCATGCTATTCATTTTATTCTAGGAAGTGTTCCTCCAAACATCAGGCCTTATAGATATCCTTATGTCTAAAAGAGCGAGATTGAACGTATGATTGTAGAAATATTAGAGGCTGATATAATTCAACCTAGTCAAAGTTCCTTCTCTGCTCCAGTCGTATTGGTGCAAAAGAAGGATGGATCATGGTGCATGTGTTCGAATTATAAGGAGCTCAATAAGCTCACTATTAAAGATAAATTTCCCATTTCTGTGATTGATGAATTATTGGATGAATTACATGGAGAAATTTATTTTACCAGGTTGGATCTTCGTTCAGGATATCATCAAATTAGAATGAAGACGAAAGATATTCCAAAAACAACATTTAGAACTCATGAGGGTCATTATGAATTTTTGGTCATGCCTTTTGGCCTTACCAATGCACCTTCTACATTTCAAGGGTTGATGAATTCCATTTTCAAACCCTTCCTTAGAAAATTTGTGCTAGTAGTTTTTGATGATATACTAATGTACAATAGGTCTTGGAAGGATCATGTTCAACATGTTGACAGGGTGCTCAAACTGTTGGAGAAGAAATAATTATATTCAAAAACATCCAAATGTTTCTTCGGAGTACAAGAGGTGGAATATCTGGGTCATATTGTATCTCATGAGGGTGTTAAGGTAGATCCTAACAAAATTAAGCCATTAAGGAATGGAAAGTCCTCACAACCATAAAGTAGTTGTGAGGATTTCTTAGGTTAACGAGGTTAAGAATTATGGGCGAATAGCAGCACCTATAACAACATTATTGAAGAAAGATGCATTTTCATGGACTCCTGAAGAAACTGAGGCCTTTGAACATCATAAAGGAGAAATGTGCCTAGCACTGGTCTTAGCTACACCAAAATTCAAAAAAACATTCATTGTGGAATGTGATGCCTCAGGAAATGGAATTGATGCTGTTTTAATGCAAGAAGGAAGACCCATTACTTTTGAAATTCGTCCAATCAAAGGAAAGTATTTATAGAAAACTATTTATGAGAAGAAAACGTTGGAAATACTACATGCACTAAAAAAATGGCGACCTTACCTAATGGGAAGGCACTTCAAGGTAAAAACTAATCATGATAGTCTTAAACACTTTTTGGAACAAATATTATATTGAGAAGAACAGCAAAAATGGGTCACAAAGATGTTGGGTTATGACTTTGAAATCATCTACAAAAAAGGGAAGTTAAATGTTGCCGCAGATGCACTCTCAAGAAAGGATGAAGAGGTGGAAGCAATGCTTTGTGCCATTTCTATTATCCAACCAGATTGGATAACAAAAGTAAGGGATGAATGGAATAAGGATAAAAAAGTGTGGACACTCATTCAAAAGTTGCAGCAAGATCCTAGTACATCTAATACATTTAGTTGGAAAAATGATTCCTTATGGTACAAAGATCGCTTATATATTTGTAAGAATTCCCAACTAAAACAAAATATTCTTTTGGAATTTCACACTTCTGTATTACGAGGACACTCAGGATTTTTAAAAACTTACCACAGGGTGAGGAAAGATTTTTTGGGGGATGGCCTGAAATCTGATATTCAAAATTTTGCGGCAGAATGTTTGCTTTTCCAAAAAAATAAATTTGAGACAATTAAGATCCAGGTCTTCTACAACCTTTATCCATTCCAAGTCAACGTCGGGAGGATATTCCAATGGATTTTATCATAGGTTTACCTAAGTTCAGTGGAAATAATTTCATCATGGTGGTAGTTGATAGACTTACCAAGTATGCACACTTTTGTGTATTATCTCATCCATTTAAAGAAAGTACAATTACTTTTGTGTATTATCTCATCCATTTAAAATCGTTTTTTCCTTTTTTTTTTCCTCGCCCTACTTGGCAGATCCCTTATCAATTGTGACCGTCAATCTTTAGAGATCAATAACCACGATGCCTCCTCTTCTCACCCCATCCTCTCGACTCAATTATACCCTTATACCCCTATAATCAAATCTCCACCGTTGATTTGTTTAAACCAACAGTCCTCATTCATCTCGACATCAAACTCCCTCTGGACCCACATCCCACTACCCGGTTCCCTCTTCCAATCCCCTCCTGACACCTGTCCCCCACTTAAACTCCCACCGTGCAACTTTTCATCATGCCAAATCTCCACCGTCAGATCTGCCCCTCCTCATCTGATAGTGCGGATCGCATATCACGTGATTTTTTCGTCCAAGGTTTAACAATCCAAAATCACGCGATACTGCCGGTTTTACAAAAGTGATGTGTCATCTTATGATTAGATCACGTTCGATTCATTGAAAATTTCTTACTACTCAATCATCACACGAAAACCATTCACAGTTTTCATGAAATCAATTTTCCCAAATACATGCCAAACATGGTTTTTAAAAAAGTTTTTGTGGGTTTCCTCCATTTAACCCCTTCCTGCATGCATTTCCTTTGTATATTGCCCCTCTCGCCCTTCGACAGCCTCTGTAAGTAGATTTTCCCCAACCCCGCAGGGTTTCATAATGTTTTGTTGTTTTTTGCAGGATTCGAGGACAGTTTTAAGGGCCAAGAGCCTTTTCGTGGTTCAATAAGGCACGCGGCTGAATATTTCCACCTAAGAAGCCTAAAAATTGTAGATTAAAGGTTTCCAGGCAAAGGGAATGATAGTGAAACTTGAAGATCAAAGGTTAAAGTCAGAAACCAAAGGATTTGAAGACTTAACCAATGAAATAAGAGGGTTAATGCATAAGCTGGAAGGTTAAAGGTTTAACCCGGCAGTTTGAGGGTTGATACATGATATTTGAAGGATTAAAAGTCTAATCCTATTGTTTTGAGGTTAAAACATAGTTTAAAGGTGTATACAATCAGAAAAAGGACAGTCGAAGATCGAAGAAGAATGAAAAAGGCATAGTCAACATTGAAACACAAAATCAGAGTTAAATCAATGTTTTAAGGTATTAAGACAGATGGATCAATGAAGAGAGCCTCCCAATGCCACATCACTGAGGCTATTACTCCTCAAAATGCCACCTACCAGCTGATTTCACCTAAAGAAGTGCATATTAATTACACAGTCAAAGATACTTTTCCAGAGACAACTCATAATTAATTGCTAGCCTACAAAACCCTCCAAAGTCAACAAAAATGACTGAAGTTGATGAACTTTAATGTAATAATAAATTGGCAGAGTTAAAGCATTTGAAAATTTCTCCATTTAGCTCTTCAAAGGCCAAGAAACACTTACTCTGTATTAATTGAACAGATAGACCTTTCTTTCAGTCCACCTCCTCATTATTCTATAAATACTTCTCTGGAAGATAGTATTGTTGTTGGTCTTTGAATACTCATTGAGTGTAAATAGCTTTGAAGCTGTTGAAGCTCTGTTTTTTAATAGTAGAAAGATAGGTTGAGATGGGAAGTCTGAAGCTGTAAAGACCCATTGGACTTGAAGATTGTAACTGTTTGAACGTCAAATACAAGCTGATTTATGGGATCCTGGTCTATGTCAATGGTGACGTTTTTTCTTATTGTAAATTGTTATTTTTCTTATGTTTTCCATACTGTCCATTTTCTCTGATAAAGAATAGAAAATATAGATTAGGATTTACTTTCAAGTACCCTAAATTTCACTGATAAATATTTATCTTTATGTTTTTTGCAAATTGTGTATTTGAGGATAATTCAATAGAGTGTGATAAGTCAAGGAATGATGGTGAGCCCTTTCCTTGTTGAGTAAAAATTGAGATTTTGTCCTTGAATTTTCTTACAAGGTTTGCTAGCTAAAGTTGAATTAGAGAGGTTTATGGTTAGCCCTGTCCTCTAATTTCTTCTCCAACAGTTGCATTGAAAAGATACCTTGAAGTATGCCGGAAGCAGGCTAGGTTAAAAGTCCTTACTTGATCTTAGACTAATTTTTTATGTTAATCTTGAATGTTTTCCTTTGAATATGTTGAAAGCAGGCTAGGTTAAATGTCCTTACTTGATCTTAAGCTACTCTTTGTTTTATCTTAAATGTTTATTTTGAGAATATGCTGAAAGAAGACTAGGTTAAGAGCCCTTATTTGATCTTAAGCTATTCTTTGTTTTCCTTTGAGTATGCTGAAAGAAGGCTAGGTTAAAAGTCCTTACTTGATCTTCAGTTTCTCTTTGTTTTCTTATGTGTTTTATTCTTTCACCACTTCTGAATGTTTCATTCCATAAATCAACTCAAAGAGATCTATTGACATAGATGACTCGCCCCATAGACCACTCTTGAAACTTGTTGTCCAATTAAATCCTTTATGACTCCATAGCCCAGTGGATTGATATTGTTTATTACTTATCCTTTCAGCTGAACTATTTTCAACCTACTCACAGCTTTAACCTTCAAAATATTTCCTTCAGTTTAATGATATTCATCCCAACCAAACAAACAAAAAACCTTGTGCTTTATAGCTAGCCTAATATCATATCATAAGCCTTAAAGATCATATCTTTGAAAACACTTATAAAGAGAGATCCATCTCTGAATCCAAGAGGGCTAGATCCTAGGATTCCAAAGTGGTTTTGATGTTGGCCTCTGCAGCATTTGTTCTTGCCAATATTGCAAACTACAGAGACCTAACATATTTTACAGAAATTGAAATTCGAATTTAATTTAGTTTGACCAAGGAAAAGTTAAAACTAGATTTTCTTGCCGCATTTTCAACAACAACATCTATTCATGTTTCTCATGCTCTAGAGCACCACTCAGGGAAATAAAATTGTAGAAGCCCTGATTCTAAAATCTCAGTGCAATTAAATTCTAGAAACCCTAATCCAAAATAGGCATGCCTAAGAGTATACGCATCACAACCATATAAATTAAATGGCTAGTAGAGTCAGATAGGCATCAAAAGACTTACCTTACCATACATATTATTTTATTATTATTGATATTATTACATAAATTGAACATATCTACATTTAACAAAACATGCAACAAAATTTATTATTATTATTATTATTACTATTATTATTATTATTATTATTATTATATGAGAGAAACATATGCACATTTAAAAAAAAACATGCAACGAGATTTTGATCATAGAGATTCACCCCCACTTTATGGTGAAGATTATTACTGTGTAAATACGATTTTTTAGAATAACATGGACCAAAATATTATCTTGACTACTATTAAAAATACTACTTGTATATTGTATAAATTTTAAATTCCTGCCATCCACCTATTAATTATTGATAATTAAATAAAAATTATAGAACCATTATTCCAAAATAGACGAGTTATTAATATAATTAGCAAGGATTTAAAACATATAAAAAATGGTATGATTTAGCATTTTTTAATGGTGAGTCACTAAGTAGCATATAAATTTGGTTAGAGAGTTATCATGAATAGAATTATATGTTTACCATTGTCTTTAATGAAATGTAGTGTGAATCACCATAATAGTTCCTCCTCAAACACTCTCAAAGAGTTATTATTCTAGTTCAATTAGCAAAGAAATAATGATAAGTAAAGATACTTTCTGATAATCGAGGTTGTATTAAAAAAAGAAATAACAAACACACATATAATGTATAGGTAATCCAAGCTAACAATTTCCATTTAAAATATTAGACAACTATATTATCACAGATAGGCAACCACATGAAGATGATGGCATCAAACATGGAAATGGGGCCATCATGAATGTGTTTGTACAAGAATGCATGAACATTCCCAAGGACATGTTCGTGTAACTAGGAACATGTTTTCATTGTGACAAACACCCTCTAAATATTTTCTTACACTTGAATTTTAGAGCCTACTGAGGATCTTGCGATTTTTCATTTTATGGTCACTTCATGGTCATCTAATGTTTTGTAAAGTATTGAGTCTTGTTCTAAGTTTCAAAGTCTCTTGCTCATGCATGCTCATATTTTGAAGAAGTTACAAGTGCACTTCTTTTGATGCAAGCTTACATAGGAACTGCGCAAATTTTAAAGATGGTGTTTGCATAATCACTGGTGACAGTGACTATGAAATCCATAATAAAAATGTATTGTGCAATTCATGTTGATAGTTAGTGTGAACTCTCCATTGGCAATCCTCCTCACTTTGATTGTGATTGTACTTTTATTTTGGTGAGTTTTCTCAATTATCACTCTGGCGCACCTTTGTTTTTGCAAGTGTCGCTTTCACATTTGTGACTATCATTTTAGCTTTCTTTCACTTTAAAAAGTGTCTCCTTATTTTGTATTTTATTTTGAATGTGTTAAGCTCACTCTCATGTGAGAAAAAACAATTGTAAATCCAAAAATAACTAAATTAATTAAATCATGAAAATTTGGAATTTATTCCTAATTTTCTAGATGGATTTTATTCCTCTCAATTATGAGTCAATTTAGGTGTAGAGATTCTATCCACCTAACTAGGTTCCTAGATTGGTGTATGGTTGAGATATTGTCTCAACCAAAGTGTCCAAGATAGACGCACTATCTTGAGACACATTCTCCTCTCGTATTTATATTTGTATTATACCATTGTTTTAATAATGATAATGTGAGTACAACAAGGTTGTGGCCTTTTCTGCCATGTATAGCTTTTTGTGTTTCTGGTAAGTTTTTATCTGTGTTAATTTTGTGTGATTATCCTTCATCTGGTATCAGAGCTATAGTAATGTTGTTGATTTGAAGATTGATATTCCAGCTCTACACTTTTGGAAAACTCCATTGAATTGGTTAGCGATTAATTAGTATTCAAAGTATTCATTTTTTATTAAGGAAAATAAATTTTTTTCTATTAGTGTGAGTTGATTTTTTAACAAAAAATTTATTTCCCAAATTGGAAAATAAATTTAAATTTGTAAATTGACGAGCCTTTGAAGCCGTGAAGATTTTCCATATATTTTTCAGACTATTGTCTTGTAATTTTCCTACTGCTCAGTTGCTTTCTAGCGTTCCCCTTTTAAATGTTGTAACAATTTTTCCTTTGAATTCGTGTCAGGACTTCGGGTATAGTTCTAAAGGTTTGAATCATAGTCCAAAATCTTTGGCTTTTGGAAATAGAACCACTATCAAAATCACTTCTCAGAAATTAATGTATGTATCAACAGGGTATAAGTTGCAGAGAGTAAAGGGGATATTTAAAATCCAATATTTCTACATTTGCTACCATGGAATTATTAATTTCTCATTCCACCTGTCCAAATTCACATTGATATTATTATGGAAGAAGTTGCAGAGTAAAGGAGATTTGTATAGTTCAATACTTCTACATTTTTTGCCATGGAATGAAGCATGTTGAGTCAATTTCAAATTTAAATACCAGACATGTTTCATGGTTGCGACAGTAAATTTTTAGCCGAGGCATGGTTTTGTGAAATCGTTAAATTGGTTGTTAATGGAAAATTTTACTTGGTCGTTCGTGCAATTTGGTATAGAGCCTGAAGCAGTCAGTGTAGTGCCTGAAGCCTTTGAGGCCGAGATTGCAGAAGGATGAAAATTTGTTGGAACGTGTTCTAGAAACCATGATATCTCTTCCCACGGGCTGATCAGTTTTCATGAGAATTCTCATGGTCTAGCCTGGAGCTATCATTATGCAGCTGGTATTGAATGGTTTTTTATAACAACCGTCGGCTTCCATGATTGTGAAATTGTGATGGCAAAGAATAACTCATTGTTTAGCACTGGATTGATGAGATGGAGAAGGTACGTCTTTCCAACATCCATGCATTGAACGAATGTATCTTTATCAAAGCATGGATAGAGAAATCCTGGTTTTCCGTTGATGGTATATGCATCAGACACTTTGGGACCTCCTCCCAATCCGATGGTTTCCGCTTCTACAATGTCTAGGTCATCGTTCCACCATTCACTGAGTAGAATGGATACTTCAAAGTCCGACTTAATTGGGAATGGACATGGAATTCCTTCCTTAGGATAGATAATGAATTCTCCATGGGATGATGTTCATTGCCATGTGATGTGAGTGTGCCAAAGCATAGTACCCCTCGGTTCACTAATCCTTTGTGTCGTCTACACCAAACAATTCAACTATTGAAAATTTTTGGAGCATGTGCTTTTGAGATCAGAGTGTGATATCATCCCACACAACAATAAGTGTTATAAGGAATTTACTCTATCCTAAAAATCATTTTTGTTGAGAGTTGAAGCATGGTGTGTGCCTTATATTTTTACATGCTTTAAACTTAAAAGTGAATTCACCTTTTATAAAGTGATGGAATAAATTATTTTCTTAAAAGGGATGATAAATTAGAGACTTTTAAAGTGAATTTATAAATGTTTTTTTATGTAAAGACTTAGTAGAGTCATGAGAAGAATTTGTGGAGAAAATACATTGAGAAATCATGAGTTAAGTTTTGAGGTGATTTTATGGAGTGATAAGGTGTTTTATTTTTTGTAAATTTGGAGCAATATGTGTTTTGTATTTGGTGTGATAAGTGAAATTCATTATTGTAATCCATAGTAATTTTCTACTTTGAGAGAGATTGAGTTAGTGCAGGCATCTTTTGAAGACAAATTGCTTCCAAGGAATTTGGAACTTTTAGAAGACTCCATGGCTATGTTGTCAAGGCAAAGATGATGTACTCCACTATTTAATAAAACATATATTTTGATGGTGCTTGTGTCCCAGATCCACCCGAAATTGAATAAGGGTACCTTAGGTACATTTTGGGTGTGTTTGTGATGGTGCATGATTCCTCTTATTGATTTTGTATTGTGCCTATTTTTTACACTACAATTATTTAAAACACACATACAGTTCTAAGCAAGAGAATGAAATAAATCACATAGCTACAAAGAACATTACAAGAAGCATTATCAAGCACAAACAATCACATGCATTTGTGCAACACATCATCAAGTTAATAAAGAGGTCATTGATAGCAACATTCCACATCATTCAATCAAGGCATTCACGTTAATGAAGCTACAAACTAAAGCACTCCAAGACAAGTCTACATCGACATCAACAAACAATTTTTTTGTGTAACTTGTAAATAAAAAGTTGTAAGTTTGTAATACAATTCAAATAAAATCTGAGTTTTATTGTAAGGGTGCATTCTCGGTTAAAACCGACACCCAAGTTTGAATTGATAAGGTGGTCAAACTAGGACAATTAGGTCAAGTAAGTCTTCAACATAGTCATCTAGATTATTTGAACTTGTAGGAATTTTATCTTGGGTGCATTTTCAACAATGTTTGACACCCTTCTTTTGCCAATAAGCACAATCAAGTGAGTAAATTCAAGGAGGTACAAAGTGCCCATGAACAACGTGAAAGAATAAAGTAAGCAAGTTTCAACTCTAAATAAAAAAAATAACAAGTTCAAAACTACTACAAGTGAGCATGAGTATTCAATTATCCAATTATTCAAGTGAGCGTGAATCAATCAAGAAATTTCAAGCGAGAAATCAAGCAAGAAATCATAATCAAGAGAGTGTGAATTAAAGAGTTCAAGAAAGCAAGTTATAAAACTCAAGAAAGTGTTGAAATAAAGCAATAAATCCCGTACAAACAAGTGTGCCCTTCAAGCAACAACATCAAGTGATCGAGTGTGAAGTTGTTTGAAGCATTCACAAAGTTCAAGCGAGTGTGAAGTTAATTGAAGCAACACTCAATCAAACAAGCCAGTACAAGCGAGCGTGTCAAAATGGGAAAAGGTGGTAATTGTCTTCAAAGTGACAAGATGGAAATTAAAGAGCTAAAAGAGTGCAATCATGAGCTACATAATACAATTGAGTTATTAGAATGGAATTTGAAGAAAAATAAAAACTTAATTGACCAAATGACCATCACATTAGAAGCAACAAAAGACTTTAAAATTGAGCTTGAGATGAAATAAAAAATCATTCATGCACTTCAAATCAAAATAAGTGAAAAAAAATATTTGCTTGATGCATAGTATACAGGAAAGGTAGATGCAAGTTGCAACACTGAAGACCTCATCCAAACTTAGATGGAAGTTGTGATACAAGTGACCTTATTCATCATAGTGATGAAGGTTGTGACACGGAAGATCTCATCAATCAAGTTGATGTCAGTTACGTCAAAAATGATCTTATCCAGTCTTTTGTACTAATTAATGACGCAATGTGTAGTACCAAAGATCAAATTGAACAATTTGATGCAGTATGTCAAACAAATGAATCATTAATTGAAATGGTCAATGCTCAGTGTAATATATATTATTTAATCAATCCAAGTCAGCATATTGGTAGAAATAGCAGGTGTGAAGCACAACAATATGATGATATTTATAAGAAAGTGATTTTACCTTGGGAAGAAATATCCTTCAACAAAGATCGACATAACCTAGGTAACACCAAATACAATAGTTTGTATAATCCAGATTACAAAAAACCAGTGAAATTTGTAAGCATAGGCTTTCTAGACAATGCTCATAACAAGTGTAACCATTGTAAGTGAAATGGCCATATGGAGAGTATATGTTTTGACCTCCATCCTTGTCACCATTGTGGCAAGAAAAATCATTGATCAGAAAGATGTAGCAAGCGAATCAACCACCCAGAGTGAAGATCAATTATGCATGGATTGATCCTTGGAAGTGGTCATCTACAGTTAAATTTTTTTTATGTGTTATCGATAGATTCAGTCTCACATGAAGACAAATTTTCCAGTACAATGAATATGGTGAAACTCTCCTACACCTGAAGGTGGGGGAGTTCCAAAATGAAATGACGATGATTGACATTCCTTTCATCTAGCAAAGGGGGGAAAATGATATTGAAATTGAAGGTGGTTTTCAAACTGGAAGTTTTAACAACATCAAAAAGTAGACAGTGGGCATATTCATTAGCTAGTGGGCATCAACGAATTCACCAGTGGGCGGTCAACAACAAAAGAAAAAGTGAGCAGTTTTCGACACCAGCAGTGAGTCGTTTATAACAACATCAACGAAAGTAGCAGTAACGTGTTTTTGACATCATCAGCTAGTGGGAGATCATAAAGTATCTAATGGGCTATTTTGACATCAGCATATTCACCAGTGGGCATTCTCAATATTTTGTTAGTGAACAAGCCAATTCGGCAATGGGCCTCTTCAACATTTTGTCAGTGGAAAAGAAAATTTTCTAGTGGGCATCATCAACATTTTGTCAGTGGACAAAGGATGTTGATTGAAAGAAAAGGACAGATGGATCCTTTTTCCGCTTGGCACGTGATGGAGTTGTCAAGAAAAATTCAGAGATGAATTAGACTTGTAGCTAACTCATGTTCTCTTCAGATTGAAGTTTTTTCAGCATCCAGCTTTGGCGGTTTTTTAAGCAATGTGTTTGAGGATCAATAGTTTCAGCATGAGAACTTGGAAGATGGTTCCTTGTTCTTATTTTTTATTTATCATTGTGGGGGGGGGGGGGGAAGTGTTAGCCTCACTCTCATGTGAGGAAAAACAATTATAAATCCAAAAATAATTAAATTAATTAAATCTTGAAAATTAGGAATTTATTCCTAATTTTCTAGATTGAGTTTGTTCCTCTCAATTAGGAGTTAGTTTAGGCCTTGAGGTTCTCTCCACCTAACTAGGTTCATATATTGGTGTATGGTTGAGATATTGTATCAACCAAAGTATCCAAGATAGACGCACTATCTTGATACAAATTCTTCTCTTGTATTTATATTTGTATTATACCATTGTTTTAATAATGAGAATGTGAGGAGTATAGCAAGGCTATGGACTTTTCTGTCATGTCTGGTTTTCTGTGTTTTTAGTATGTTTTTATGTGTGTTAATTTTGTGTGATTATCCTTCAACATGTGTCACTTTCACTTTATTTAAGTATTTACGAGTTTCATTTGCACTTTTTTCTTACTTTTTGTGTCATCTTTTCACATGGGAAGTGTCACACATTTTGAAATAAAATTTTTGGTCTATTTCAAGAGGTAAATTTGGTGTCAATGGGTCTTTTTTATATTATAAATATGTATTATATCCATTCCCAAAGTTTCATGCATTTTCATACTAGTCTCTACACTATCTTCGCAAAGTGTATCTTAAGTGTCACACATATTCAAAGGGAGTGAATTATACATCCTTAAAGGAAAGCTATGATCCACTCTCTTGCACTATTATGTTATATTCATCATAAATACATGCATTAGACATATTCCCCAACTCTTGAGTATTTTCGTACAAGTGTCGTCATTTTCATCGCAAAGTGTACCCTAAGTGTCACACTTGGAGGAGAGTAAATGTTTCATCGTCACGTTAAGGGGATCATGATGTTTCTGTAGTGATGAGTGTTATGTGTTGTGTCTCTGATTTTTTTGAGTGTGTGATAATGTTCAATTCTTACCTTAGTTTCATATATGCTTCACTAATCCTATACTTAGAAAAACCTTGGAAGATCTTCTTCCTGAACAAATTGAGCTTACTTTTCCCTCCTTGAACTATGCATTGCATAGTGGAAAGTCTCAATCATGCACCCTTACCTCTTGGAACTATGAAATGCATAGTTTCTTCCTCCAAGGACTACACATTGCATAGTCACAATGCTTAATACTGACCTCCACAACTTCGCAATCAAGCCTCCCTGTCAGTCTCCTTCTACGCATTGCACAATACGAGTTTATAGTCTGCCTCCCTGGATCCTTGAACCATGCAACCGCATAATAAACTGGCCCCCCTCTCTCCTAAACTATTTAAAATACAACAAGAAAATCTTAGTTTGACTTTTCTTGGTCAAACTAGAGAAAATTTGAATTTCCATTTGAACATAAATTCTTCAAGGTTTACTGATGTGACATGGCACTTATCACTCAATTAATTCACTTAATTTGAGTTGGGGAAGCTTGAGTTTAGTTTAGTAAGATTGATTTATAATTTATAGCAATCTATTTCAGTTAAATTGAGTTATAGTCCGTTAAAATAGTTTTAACTACGAGAATAACTAGTGGAAGGTCTAAGTGTGGAAGTGTAACTTCAGCTCACTTAGTGATCAACTAGTTAAATAATATATTGGCCCGAAATAATTGATTCATGCAGAGAATTCGAGTTACCCAGTTGAGATGTAGATTCCAAGGTAGTGTATTATCAGTTGTAGACTATTTCGAAATGTACATGTGGTGCATGCAGTTAGAGGACGAGCCTAGATGGATTACATAATTATGATTGAGGAATTTCCTAAGTAATAGGGGCCTAGTTTCTCAAGGAACAACGCAAGGAAATAGGAGCTTGGAGAGCTTGAAAATTGGCTAATTGTTGGCGAGAGTCAGCTAGTCAAGAAAAGGGATAGACTATTAAATTGTAGGTTGTGCTAATCCTTGAGAAAACATTGTATTTCATCTATATTACTTCATTAATGAAATACATACAGGAAGGGGTTTGGAGTAGTTACTTTCCCCTAGATAAATCTATGTGGATGTGTGATACATCTTGATGCACTTTTATGATTTGTCTTCTCGATCGTGCATTAAATTCCACAGATGAATAGAGTAGATTTGAGTCTTTTTTTTTAGTAAATTACATGAGAATTTTCATATATACACATTAGTTTCTACATGGTATCAGAGTAGGATTCATAGTAGAGAAGATATTTCAAAGTTGTTATGTCAAGAGGATCGAATTTGTAAGATCAATTCTTCAAAGCTAGTGGGATGGTTTTTTATGGACTAAGACTTGACTATGCCCTTGAGGGAGGCTTGAATTATGTTTCTTGGAAGGAGTGAATGGAAGCAATGTTGGAAGTAAATGGGTTGAAGGAATTCATTGATAATGATATCCAGAAACCAACAACAGTTGACACTCAGAATCTGGCAGAATGGAAGAATTGTATAGTCAATGTGAGGAGGATCATATTGGAGGGTGTATGAGACCATATTATCTCGAATATACATGGGAAAGATACTTTGTATGAAATGTGGCAAAAATTTATAGAGTTGTTCCAGAATAGTAGTGACCACAGGAAGCTAGTACTCAAGGACATGCTTCAAAATAGCAAGATGCAGAAGAACGACATCATCCCATAGTACCTGATTAGGTTCACACAATGTCATGATGAACTTGGTAGTGTTGGGGTTACTATTGTAGAAAATTATCTAGTAAGTCTATCCCATCTAGGCCTTCCCAAGAGTTGTCACAAATACCAAGATTCGGTGAATGGGAGGGAGAAGCTACCAATTTGGGAATGCCTTTGGTCCAATTTGTATAGAAGGATATAAGGTAGAATACTAGAGACAATACTTCATGCAAGTGCGATGATGAAGAAAATTGTGCCTTGGATGGAAACGAAAACAAAGGGAAAGGGAAGAAATCCCAATCCAAAGAAGAATCTATTGAAGGGAGAAAGGAGAAATAATTGTCCAAAATCAAGTGCTTTCACTATCATGACCTGGGGTACTATGCAAAGAAGTGTCCACACAAGAATACCAACAAGAATTCCTCACGAAGAGTAGCAAGTGAAGGTTTGGCTTCACAATTCGAGTTGGATTTCACTCTCATTACATGCATGTAAAGAATGGTGATGGGGAGTGTGTGGTATCTAGATAGTGGTGCCTCATTCCACACATGGAAGATTTTAGGGGCTAATATTCGCAGGTGGGCTAATTTTCCATGGTGTTTTCAAAAAAGGAGATTCACCAATTTCCATTTTTTTTATGAAAATGGTTCGCTCAAATTCTACAATATAAAATTATTTTACGTTAAAAATTGCCAACATTATATAGACAGTATATATAATATCATTATAAATTTGAATAATTTTACAAATACATCAATAAAATTTTTATAGTTTGCATATTAGGACTACTGAGATTCGCCAAGTTTTTAAACTTCAAAATAATTTTCCATCCTTAAAATTTTCTCTGATTCCACATGACGGGGAACAAATAATTTTTCAGTGACTTGGAGGAGAAATATCTCCAAATGCACATAGAGATGGCATATGATGTAAGGTACAACGTGATCAGTATTGGTACAATCACCTTTTAGAGGGAGTCAGACTCCCCTCTCAGGCTCAATGATGTGATGTTTGTTCTAGGTCTAATGAAGAATCTAATTTCTGTCACAATGTTGAAAGACCATGCTTACGATGTGATTTTCAACAAAGGGAAAGAATTCCTAAGAAACATATCCATGGGATAAGTGAAGCAGATTGAGGTTTGTGTGAAGAACCTTTACAAGTTCGATGTGGAAGAATGTGTTGCATTGAGCACAAAGTCAGAGAAGGTGCAGATTTGACATGTTAGAAAATTATGGCATAGAAGACGGCCATTTTCATCATGGCACTTTGAATATCATGTAGCAAATTACCATAGGCATCCCTACAGGAGCACTAGGGGAGAAAGATACATGCAAAGAGTGTCCCTTGTGGTGGTACACCAAATTCACCTTCAATGATCGGGAAAGCAAGGCACATGGAGTCCTTGAAAGGATCAACTTTGATTTCACTGGAACTTTCTCAATAGGCTCCACTTCTAGGCACACGTATTATGTTATATTTGTAGATGATTTATCACGGAAGGGTGGGATCTTCTTCATGAGAAAGAAAGATAAAAAATCCTCCAAGGTTGTTGATTTAAGGAACTCGTTGAGAAATAAAATAGCAAGAAGGTGAAGGCTCTCTGGAACAATAACAAAGGTGAGTATGTGTCAAATGAGTTCAATTTTTTTTTTTCCAAAGGAAGACATTTCACGGGAGTTGGAAACACCCCACAAACCACAACAGAATGGGATGGATGAGAATAAGAACATAAGTGTTGTAAGATTAGCAAGGGCGATGTTGAACTACCAAGTCCTACCACAAACAAAGGAGCGAATTGTGGAGACACCCACTCACGGAAAGACATCCAGAGAAGTAAATAAGTGAACTATGGAAGATGATAGATTATTTCATGACGCTAGAGATAATGTGGGAGTACCCCCTTCACGATGCAGAAAGAGGAGGTCACTTGATTGATACAATGGATACATGGCTATGATAACTGATCTAGTAGAGACTAAGCCATCCTCATTCACGGAAGCAGGAGAGAAACCTGCATGGGTTCATGCTATGGTAGAGGAATATGATTCCATTTTCAAAAATAGTGCTTTGGAAGAGGTCCCAAGACTAGAAGATAAATCAATTGTGGGTTCAAGATGGATATGTTAGGTCTCTGTAATTTGCAAGATTGGCAAATACAATCTGCAGAGCCTACATATGAAATACTTTGGGATTCTAGGATCTAGCCCTCCTGAATCCAGAGAGGGATCTCTCTATAAGTGCAAAGAGTGATTTATCTTTTAAGGATTTTAGTGTGATGTTAGGTTAGTTATTAAGAACAAGGGTTTTGTTTGGTTTTGATTGGGCAAGGATATGATGAAGGTGAAGGAAGTCTATATGAAGGGTGAAGGTGTAACTAAGTGTGAGAATGGTTCAACTAATAATATAGGCGAGGAGCAGCTTTAATCCATTGGTCTATGGAGTCATAAGAGGGTTTAATTGAAATAGCAAGGTTCAAGAGTGGTCCATGGGGCAAGTCATCTATGTCAAAGGTTCTCTTTAAGTTGATTTTATGGAATGGAACAATAAGAAATGGAGTGAGGGAAATCAAACAGATGAAGAACAAAGAGCAGCCTAAGATCAAGTAAGTACTTTGAAACTATCCTGCTTTTGGCATGCACTTAAGAAAAGACACAAAAGTAATCTAAGATCAGGTAATTATTTTGAAACTATCCTGCTTTTTATGTACTTTCAATAGAAAACATTTAAAACACTTAGAATAGCTTAAGATCAAGTAAAGACTTTTAAATTAGCCTGCTTTCAGCGTATTCAAAAGGAAAATATTCATGATAAACATAAAAATTAGTCTGAGATCATGTAATTACTTTGAAACTAACCTACTTTTAACATAATTTCAAGGGAAACTTTCAAACAACCTTTGAAGAAAGAACTAGAAGACAGGGCAAACCATAAACTTTCCTAGTCCAACTCTACTTGGCATGTAATGAAACTATCATTCAAGAACAATATTGTTTAAAGTTTAGACAGTAAGACATGGGATCACCAACATTCCTTAACTTCTTGGACTGTATTAAATCATTCTTAAATACACAAAGGAGGAAAACATAAAGATAAAGCTTATCAGTGAGAGTAGGGTACTTTTAAGAGTAAACCCTAGCTTTATATTTGTTGTTCTTTATCAGAGAATAGTGGACAGAATAGAAACATAAATAAAAATAACAATTATAGTGAGAAACACATCACCATTGACATAGACCAGGATCCCATAAATAAACTATTTGTATTTGATGTTCAAACTAGTTACAATGATCAAGTCCAGTAGGTTTCTACAGCTTCAAACTTCTCATCTCAGCTTATGTATCTTCAATTACAAATAGGGCTTTAGCAGCTTCAGAAAAATATTTTCATGCAACAGATATCCAGAGACCAACCCCTAAATTATCTTCTACAGAAGTATTTATAGAAGAAATGAAGAGGTGGGATGAAAGAAAAGATCTCTAGGTTCAATTAATACAAGTTAATGCTTCTCGGCCTTTGAGGGGCTCAATAGAGAAGTTTTCTGATATTTCCTCTGTATTAGTTGGTTTTCATTAAGTATTAAGCTACTGGGTAGATTTTGTTGACTTTAAAACTCTTTAGGTAGGTTGGCAATAACTCTGGCTGTCTTTAAACAAAATATCACTGACTTAGGCAATAACTCTACCTTCTTTTGCTTTATTGAGGCTGTAGGTGGCACTTTGGTAGCTGGAGAGGATTCAATTGGCCTCTGATGTGGCAGTGTAGGCCTCTTTTACTGATATTTTTCTCTGTCTTACCTTAAAACACCTTAATCTGTCTTTAGTCTGTGTTTTAGGCTTAATTAGCCTTGATCTTTGTTCTTGGGTCTTTGTTCCTTAACACTGTCTTTATCTCTAGGGATTAGGCATTATATTCTTGAATTTATACCTTAATCCCTTTAAAATCTACTTTAAAATCTTTATTCTTCACTTTCGCTCTGATATTCACCTTTGGCACTGATACTCTTTGTTTATTTGATTTTTTACTATGTTTTTGTTGTTTTGCAGGCGTGCAGAAGGTTTACACAGGTGGAGGTATTTGTTTTAATGAAGAACTCCATGGATCCCTCCCTGTACTGAAGGTTAGGAATCGTCATTCCTGGCCTTCGTATCATTTTTAAAACTATGGGAAAAACCCCATATGACCTGCAAAAAACAAATACAATTTATGTAATCCTGCGGAAAATGGGTTTAAACTCTGCTTTGGGTGGTTTGGGAGCAAGGGTGAATCAGAACTATTGGATTAGAATAACCAAAGGTCGAGATTAATTGGTGGGGTCATTTGAGGGGTTAGATTGTGGGCAAATGCAATGGAGGCGAAATTAAATCGGGATCGTCTGATCTCAAAGATCGACAGTTAAGATAAAAGCCAAAAATAACATTGTAGAGGACAGTGGTTTGGCAGAAAAGCAGCAGTGGTTTTCGTATTGTGTTTGGGTGGTATGTGATTTTTCCAAAAAAATGCGATAGGATACACCTGCTGACACCTATCCCTTTACAAACCGTCAATTTCGCAAAAAAAATTGGTGTTAAGTCGCAGGCGCAAAAAATTTGTGAAACACATCGTCCTCCGTCAGATCGGATGCTCTAGATCTGACGGTGCAGATTTCATGCAATGAGGTAAGTTGCGGGGTAAGTGGGGCCCACTGTGACGTGTGGTATTTTGTTGTGGAGCGGGCGATCATTGGGTGAGTTTGGATGGTCAAGAAAAGATCTTGGCCGTTGGATCTTAAGAACGAGTGGTTGATATTTAACAGATGGAGCGGTTTGTTGATGGAGGAAAAGATAAGGCAGGATTAACGGACAGAAGAATGAAGCCCGATGGTCGTTGATCTGTAGAGATCAACGGTCCAAATTCGTTTTAAAATTTGTATGTCGTGAATGAAAAACAAAGGAAAAAAAGGTATTTGGAAGAGGGTTTAGGAACTTTTAGCACCCAATTGCACGGCCTTAGGTCGTGTGAAGGGGGGCTAAATAGGATATAAGCCCTCAGGGGCTAAATAATCCTATTGTGGAAAAAGGGTTTTTTTAAACCAAAAACAGTGATTTTTAAGCCAAACTGAGGGTTCTGATAGGTGAATTGAGGGGATTTAAAACCAAATAAGGGGGAATAAAAGGTTTTAAAGGGTTTTTGGAATGATTTAGAGGTTAGAGGAAAGGTTTTTAGAGGATTTTATGGAGGAAAAAGGATGAACAATGGAATTTTTTTATGAGTGAAAGGAGGAGTGAAAATGATGGAAAATGGGCTTTTTAAGCAGTCTTTCTCTTGGCAAACAGTAGGTTATTTAGGATAAAGAGGGAAACATCAATGGATATTAACTCAAAGGGTAAAGATCTTCATAAGACTTTAAGAACTAAAACTTTGGTCATGAATTGTTTCTTAAAGGCTAAAAGAGATTTAGCCACCATTTGATACGGAAAATTTTATAGGTGGCTAACAGTGGCTCCACAGGGGGATGTCATCTTCTTGAAGGTGTCAAGAAATTTAGACAAGTTTTCTCTGGAAGTTGATCAGTGCCTTGCACTTTTATAATCCTTTTATCACCTTCTTAAAAAAAATGATTATAACTTGTCATATCAGCAGAAAAATATTTTTGAGACAACTACCTACACAACCTACTTCCTAGCATTTTTTCTTCAGTAGGTGAATTTGGACTTGCAAACCTTTTCACCAATCATTTTATTCTTTTATTGAAAACATAAAACTATCTAAGTCTACCCTTATTTATCCATGAACTCAGATTAAGTAGTTGAGTTCATAAGTTTCTCTACCTAACTACAATCTGTCAGGATTAGACTGTCTGATAGACTTTTATTCTCTAAATTCTAAAACATAAATTTAAAAATAGCCATAGGATTAAGAATTCTAACTTTCCGTACGTCTATGGAATAAAAAAAAGCTGCACATAGACTAAAATTTGCAGAAAATGAAAACAAAATTGTGAAGGCTTAAGATCTGAAAATAAAAAACATCTTCATTTTTCTTCAGCTCTAGTTTTGATTTTGTTTGAGCTATCTTTCTTTCTTTTCTGGTTCAAGTTTTGGGCATATTAGAACAAATTGTTTTTCCATATTTGGCTCAAGATTTGATCTAATTAGAGCCATTCTTCTTTTGAGATTCATAGGTTCAGATTTTGAGCTTGTTTTAACCTTCATCCTTTTATCTTAATCTACCTTACTGATAAGCCGAGATTGAGTTGTTTGGTTGATCTAATTCACTAACCTATCAACAGTAAATTGAAAAACTAATTATTCATGATTAGGCTATATGAATAACTAGACGTGTGTTTTTAGGAGTGGCATTTGAGCTTGCATACTTTCAGATTTTGTTTCTCTTTTTGGTATGGGGCCGTACCTTTCTTGTTTTCACTCTGCCCTCTTTTCTATCTTCTATTGTTTTTGTATTTTTTTTTCTTTTTCTAACTTTGAATGCTATGATGGATGTAATATTTACAATGAAGAAAAAATAAAAAAGCTTCAAATTGGTACAGTCAAGAAAAATAATGTTTGAGCATACTGCCATTGACAGGACCTCCAAAAAGTTCAGTTCCATTCACTTACTGCAAGAAATAAGCATTGTTACCAGCAGTATAATGAATGAGATAAGGGCCCATCCATAAGTTATCAAATTTTCCATGTTTTCCCTTATCTTCTCTCCTGGAATCCCACTCCAATACTTTTTCACCAATGTTGAAATCACTGGCCTTTGTTCTCCTATCAAACAACTTCTTGATGTTTTCTTGCTTCTGTAATACTCTGTTGTAGACTTCCTCTCTAGTTTGTTGAAGATGTATAGTCTGATTGATTCTTCTTGTCATATCATTGTCCTCAGACTGTACTTCTTGGATCAGCTTCATGACTGGCACTCCTAGACTAGTTGGAAAAATTACATCTGCTCCATAAACAAGCCTGTAGGGTGACATTCCAATTGATTTCTTAAGTGTTAATCTGTCAGCCCATAGTGCATGTACAAGCTTTTTGTGCCATGATTTCTTATTGTCTTCCAACAAATTTTTGATTATATTTACCAAGATCTTGTTTGAGGGTTTTGCTAACCCATTACCTTGAGGGTAATAAAAAGTAGAATGGCCCAATGTAATCTGATATTTGTGACAGAATTCAACCATATTTTTGGATCCAAATGCAGCAGCATTGTCAGTGATAATCTTCCTAGGACATCCAAATCTAGATAGGATATAATTTTGAAGGAATTTTATGATAAAAGAGTCAGTGGCTTTCCTAGAAGGGATGGCTTCTATCCATTTGGTAAAAAATTCTGTTGCAGTGAGGATCCATCTATGTTGGGTAGATGAGGCTGGATGGATTTCCCAAATGAAGTCTAGACCCCACTGTTGAAAAGGAGCTTCAACAGTGATTGGATGAAAGGGTAATGGAAGCATTTTTCTTTTGCCTTCAAAGAGTTGGAATTTGTGACATGCAATAATCATTTTACGGACATCTTGAAAGAGGGTGGTCCAATAGTAACCAACTCTAAGGATTTTATTGGTAGTTGTCTTCCAATAGAGGTGGCCTCCACATTTTCCTTCATGTAATTCATGCTTGATCTTATCTGCATCATTCTCAGGAAAAAATTTAAGCAACAATCCACTAGCATTTTTCCAATATAGACATTTATCCAAAATGTAGTAATTAACAGATTTCAACTTTAAAAATCTTGCCTTCATTTTAGACAAACCAGGAGGTGTATTGAAATTGAGAAAAACATATAAAATATCAGCATACCAAGATGAAAACAGAAAATGATCTTCAATAATGGGAGTTGAAAACTCCTTCTGTTCATCTAATGGATTTATCATGTTTATATCAAGAGCTTCAAAATTAGACTCAGCCATTAATCTTGCTAGTCCTTGGCCTTTTATGAGCTTAGTGGGCTTGATTTCTAAATCATATTCAAGTATCACAGCAATCCACTTTCCTCTTTTGCCATCTGGGTCCTGGGTTAAAATGTCTTTTACAACTGAATTTGGCACAAATGCAATTATGTGGGAATGTAAAATGTAAACTCTGAAGTATTTTAAGGCTTTGACCAAGAAAAAGGCTTGTTTTTCCATGATATTGTACTTCATAGGTGCATCTCTTAATGCCTTACTAAAGAATACAATTGGTTGCTCTTTTCCCTTCAAATTTTTCTGTAATAGGACAACAGCCACTATGTGTTATGATGCAAATGAGAAAATGAAGAAATCTTTTGTAAAATTAGGACTAATGAGAACTGGTGTTTTGGTTAATGCTTGTTTTACCAGTTCAAATGATTTCTTTGCCTCTAAGGTCCTATTAACTCCTTTTTCCCTTTTCAAGACATGAAATGTTTTGGTTAATGCTTGTTTTACCAGTTCAAATGATTTCTTTGCCTCTAAGGTCCTATTAACTCCTTTTTCCCTTTTCAGCATGTTTGCTATGTTTCTAAGGAGTTCAGCTAGGTTGGGTATGAACCTTCTCAAGAAATTAATCTTCCCAATGAATGATTTAAGTTCCTTGATGTTTCTAGGATGGTTGATTTGCATTATACCATCGATGCTCTTTGGGTCTATCTTTGTCCCCTCTTCTGATATGATGTGTCCAAGTAATTTTCCTTCTTGGAGACCAAACATTGTTTTCTTTGGATTTAAAGATAGGCCATATTTTCTGCATTTCTCAAAGACTTTTCTCAAGTGTTCTAGGTTTTATTCATCTATTTTGGAAAAAAACAGTGATATCATCAAGGTAAATAATGATGAAGAAGCCTAATTCTTCTGAGAATGCAATATCCATGGCTCTCTGAACTGTGACACCAGCATTCATTAAACCAAAGGGAATTTTCACATACATGAAAGTACCCCAAGGTGTAGTAAAGGCTATTTTGATTTGATCGTCAGGATGCACTAAAATCTGATTATAACCTGAGAAGCCATCTAACAAAGAAATTCTTTTAGAACCAACTAATTTTTGTAAAATGTGATCCATCTTGGGTAAAGGGTAGTTGTCCTTCAATGAGGCTCTATTTAAGTTCCTAAAATCAATACAAAGCCTTATTTATCCTGTCTTTTTCCTAACTGACACAAGATTAGACACTCAATTTGAATATCTAACTGGGACTATAATTCCAGCATCAAACATTTTCTTAATTTCTTTCTCAACCAAGGGTAATTGAACATGGTTTATTCTGCACAATTTTTGTCTATAAGGTTTCTGGTTTTCTTTGAGGGGTATATTATGCTAAATTATCTTCGTGTCATAGGATTTTAGATCCTAATAACTGCATGCAAATACATCAGAAAATTCCTTAAAGAGCTCTATATATTTCAGTTTGATGTGAGCTGGCGAAGTTTTAGACAATTTGATCATTCTTGGTTTTTGTTCACTGCCTATGTTACACTCTTCTACTTTAGTTTCAACAGGTTCCAGTTTTGGTCTTTTGGAAACATCATTGACATCAAACAACTCTTCTAATGGGACTAGTCCTTTTGGTAAGTTTTGATTGTTAGATTGCAACATTTCTAAGTCTTCTTTTTCTAAATCTTCACTAACTTCTGTTGTATGTTCAAGTTTATTAGCTAACAGATTTATATCAGCAACCTTTGGAAATTTTACTTCTTCATCAAGTAGATTTTCTTCCATAGGACAGTCTGGATCATAATCTAAATCTGAACTTGGTAGCTCAAATTCACTTCTGGACTGTAGGAAGTCTTATATTTGTTTATCTCCATCAAACACTTGCCAGTATTTTTCATTGTCTAGGACAGCTAGTCTAAATTTGACTTGGGTAGTGCATTGTTTGTTTTCATAAGGTGTTAGACAAGTTCTAGCAGCAAAGGCTAAACCATTGGCAAGAATATTTTGGTTTCTTGGGAAAAATATAAGTTGGAATTCATCAAATGTTTTCAATAAATCCATGATATCATTTCTATATGCTCTAAGTCTGGGATGTTTGGCACTATATTCCCCATTCACTTGCATAATAATCAACTATGAATCACCATGAACCTTTATCCTATTGTCCCCTAATTTCTTCAATAAGTGTAGGCCTAAAAGGAGGGCTTCATACTCAGCTATGTTATTGGTGAATTGAAAGTTTAACCTATAGGAATGCCCTTTAGCATGATTGTTTTTAGCGTTGTCTATCCATATACCTACTCCAGCATCACTCTTTGTACAAGACCCATCAACACTCATAGTCCAAAGAGGACTAGTTTCAGATTTACTAGTTTGACTACTTTCCTCTTTATCTACTGTGCTTTTGGATTGCTCTTGAAAATCAGCACTATGTTGAAATTGGTTTAGTTCCTCGTGTTCTTCGTTATGTTGAGGATTATTCTCTTGACTCTGAAAGTTGACAACCAATGGATGACTGTCTTGTAGCTCTAGACCTTTGATTAGTTTGCTCTGATTTTCTATTTTGGCAAACTGTTTTGATACTTTTATCTTGTCTTCCTCTTTTTCTGTGTTTGCCACTATGTTACAGTGAGAAGTGGCCACTAAGTCAGTTAATTTTTCCTGCTCATTAAATGTTTCACGATTGAAAAGAATAAATGAGTCAAGGCTTGTATGTACAGAATAAAGAGGAGAGTTTTTTGGTCTCTCTTAGCTACTGACCATGTATCGCATATGAGATTCCCTATAAAGTCTTCTAGTTTGATTGAAGATAGGGATGGTGGCATATGTCATATCCATTTTCATTGTTCCTTGTAACTTAACTCCCCATGATCTTGATAACAGCATACCATACTGGGGGGTACATCAACCACTACAATATCCATCACTAAACACTTGGCTGGAATTTGTGCTAAGTTTACACAGAGGTCTTTGATTAAACCTAAACATTTCACTCTACTGGAGTCAAAGGAGTATAGATCTTTGTATGGTCTGGTGATTTCAAGGCCTAGACTCTCCATTACTGCTTTGGGCATTAAGTTATGAGAGGCCCCTGAATCATGCATGGAATTGTGTAAAATCTTGTCATGAATATTAAAACTAACATAAAAAGGAGGACCTGGCCCTTCTTGATATCTACCCTCAATATTAGGACCAAATAATATTTCTTCTTGGTCATCATTGAGGTTGACAATGTCATTATTTTCTTCCATGTTGAAGGCTTTCAAAATTTGTGATCTATATACATCTTGTGTGACTAATTCAGTGAGGGGAACATAGATTTTGATCTTGGAAATTTCTTATTCCAAACTAAAAGGCATCTGATTTTTTACAATGTTTGTTTTAGCCTTATTAATCACCATCCTATCAGCAAAATTAGCTTGCTAATTTCCTCTATTTATATTGGTCAAAATTGTTTTAACAGGAGCACTAGCTGAAGTACTAATGTTGCTAAAGTTTGCACTCTCTTTTTCATTAATTTGAGTGCCTTTCTCTTTGTTCTAATTAGAATTTACAGCCACTGTTTTGAATTTTTGTTTTGTAACTTTGGGTTTATTCCCAGGGCTATTTTTTGCAGAATTTTCAGAGTTATTAGTTTTGTGAGTTTCCTGATTCCTTTTACTGCTAAGGTCATATTCTTTTGGGGTCTCTATGATGACATTTTCCAGCTCTTGATAATAATGTTCATATTTCATTCTTCCATCATCATAGGGTGTATATAAACCTTGTTTCCTGTTATAAGGAATATTAAAAGAATCATTGTCTACTCCCAACATGTTTATGTCATCTTTCTCTGTTTATTCAATTGTTTATTCAACCTCACTTACATAGTTTTGGTGAAAAGGAGGTATAATCTTGTGATCAGGGTCTCTTGGTCTACTTTGAGGTTGGTTTCTCTTGAAAGTCTGATTTTGATTTTGAGATTGATTTCTATTTTGGAGAGTTGATTGGTTTTGACTAGCTTGTGCTCTCTCAAGTATGCTTATCTTTTTCATCATTTCCTCCATCATTCTTTCCATATTTGAGCTAGAGGTGGAGGGTGCAGATTCCTCCCTAAATGATACTTTCTTCTCATTCCTCATCCTTGCTCTTTTCTCCATCAAATTCACTTCCACAGCTAGAGCTCCTTTCTGCATTTCTTCTAGAGTCAAAGGGTCTCTTTCTCTTAGCTGATAGGCCATTTCAAGATCAAATCCTTCAGGAAAATTGTTTAAGGCTGAGCCTTGTGGAGGTTTCAATTTTACGGGTAGGGCATTATACACACTATTGAATCTAGTGCAATAATTTTGAACACTTTCCCCAGTGTTTCTTTTGAGGTTATTGTAATCTGAAAGTATTTGGAGAGGGTTTTTCTTAACTTCCCACTTGTTTAGGAACAACTGATGGAGAGCTTGGAGGTCATTAATACTATTAGGGGTTAAGCCTTTCAACCATTTTCTTGCTTCTCCCCCTAAAATTTGAGCAAATAATCTAAGTTTGACAGTTTCATCACCAATCTCATCTCTGTTAAAATAGTCATTCATCTTGTCGACATGTTGTGAAGCAGTAGTAGCACCACTGGCATCATATAATGGTATCTTGGACTGATAGTCCTGTGGAATATTGACTAAAGGTAAAGGAAGGACTAGAGGGGAATACCATGCTGCCATGATAGGAGGTTGTGGAAAAAATGGGGGGTTTACAGGTGGAGGATGTAGGAAGGGAGGTGGTTGATGAAATGGGGTGGTTTTAACAATGGGTGTATGGAGAACAAAGGTGGATGGACCAGCAAGAGACTGTTGAGCAGATCTAGGATGAGAGAAACCAAAATTATGAAGGAAATGTGAATCAGGTGGAGTAGTTTCTCTGCTACCAGGGTGTTCACTTTTATCTTGGGATGAAGGTGAAGGCTCAAGGTCTATCTGATCTATATCCTCAAGTGACCTAGTTCTGAATGGGTTTCTTAAGTCAACTTGTGAATCTTATAGAGTTGTAAGGTTTTCAGGAATAGAAATAGCCCTAACAATTGGTCTGACAATAGTTGGATTTCAGACTTTAGAAGATTTTATAAGAATTCTTTTAGGATTATAAAGTATCTCAGGAGGATTTGGGTCGGGATGGGCTCTAGTATGAACTCTTCTAGAAGCCACTATGTTGTGTTTTCAGACCCAATGATAAGAAAAGTTCAAGCAAATATGACAATTTTTAGTAGGCTAACTGATCTTTGGCAAGAAAACTTTAATCCTCAAAGTATTCTTAACTGAGTTTATATGATGTTATGACAGTAATGGGTTTCCCTATGGAGTATTTAGGTCTGTTTAGGATTGTGGAGTCACCAGGTGGAAATTTTTATCTTTAGAAGGTAAAATGTTTTATGGTCCACCACCATTTATTGATTTGAATACCAAATCTGAAATATTTTTGGGTTTTCTAAGTTTTTTCAGTCCTATAGGTTATTAGAGTGTCCTAAATATGTTTCAACACTTAGCTACGGTGATGAGACAAAGAGAGTTTACTCTTATGGCTAGTTAGCTGATTCCTTCAAGGTTTGATAAGGCTATATGAGAATCCTAAGGGTTACTTAGTTTGTCACTGATTCAAATAAGTCATGTCATGATAACCAAAATGCTTTGGTAGTGCTTGAAAAGAGCTACTTATACTGCACTGAATACTGAGTGTCTTGTTTTAAGGATTTTACTCAAAATTCCCCAACGGTGTCACCAGAATGTTAGCTCTCTGTAATTTTCAATATTGGAAAATACAAGCTGCAAAGCCCACATATGAACCACTTTGGGATTCTAGGATCTAGCCCTCCTGAATCCAAAGAGGGATCTCTCTATAAGTGCAAAGATTGATTTATCTTTTAAGGCTTTTAGTGTGATATTAGGCTAGTTATTAAGAACAAGGGTTTTGTTTGGTTTTGGTTGGGCAAGAATATGATGAAGGTGAAGGAAGTATATATGAAGGGTGAAGGTGTAAATAAGTGTGAGAATGGTTCAACTAATAAGATAGGCAAGGAGCAGCTTTAATCCATTGGGCTATGGAGTCATAAGAGGGTTTAATTGAAACAACAATGTTCAAGAGTGGTCCATGGGGCAAGTCATCTATGTCAAAGAATCTCTTTAAGTTGATTTTATGGAATGGAACAATAAGAAATGGAGTGAGGGAAATCAAACAGATGAAGAAAAAAGAGCAACCTAAGATCAAGTAAGTACTTTGAAACTATCCTGCTTTTGGCATGCACTTAAGAAAAGAGACAAAAGTAATCTAATATCAGGTAAGTACTTTGAAACTATCTTGCTTTTGATGTACTTTCAATAGAAAACATTTAAAACACTTAGAATAGCTTAAGATCAAGTAAAGACTTTTAAATTAAACTACTTTCAGCGTATTCAAAAGGAAAACATTCATGATAAACATAAAAACTAGTCTAAGATCAGGTAAGTACTTTGAAACTAACCTACTTTTAACATACTTTCAAGGAAAAATTTCAAACATCCTTTGGAGAAAGAACTAGAAAACAGGGCAAACCATAAAATTTCCTAGTCCAACTCTACTTGCACTACAAGAAAAAATGACATTGGTGAGGGGTGAAAAATGTCACCATAAGCTCATTGGTGAGGGTCAAAATATCCTTCATCACTAAAACCTGAACGTCACCAAAGGTCGCGTCGCCGAAAGTATAAGTGTTGTGGTGACATTCAAGGTCTGTCACCAATAATTATTTATGATGGCAGATAATGATCATCACCATTTCATATGAGAAATGGTGATGGAAAATAGCCCCCATCACCAAAAAATTGAACGTCACCAAAGGTGGCGTCGCCGAAAGTATGTGTTGTGGTGACATTCAAGGTCCGTCACGAATATTGATTATAATGACAGATTGTGACCGTCACCATTTCTTATGAATAACAACGATCTTTTTGTGATGGACCTTTCATGGCCGTCACTATTACTGCATATGTATGGTGATGTTCATTTACCGTCACCATTTCATATTTGGTGAGGGTAAAAAAATGTCATCATTAGCTCATTGGTGACATCAAGGTCCATCACGAATAATGACTATAATGACAAACAATGACCCTCACTATTTCATATCAACAAAAATGATTTATGGTGAAAAACCTTTCATGGTCGTCACTATTGATTCATATATATGGTGGCGTTTGTTGACTATAACCATTTCATATTTTGGTGAGGGTCAAAAAGTGTCACCATAAGCTCATTGGTGATGGTCAAAAGAGCCGATGTCACCAAAAACTAATCGTCGCCATTCCATATGAATACCAGGGCACAATGGAATCAAACCATCAACCTCCTGTTTGTAAATCAGGTGCTCTTCCATTAAGCTAGCACCCTTTAAAGAATTATAATTTTAAAAATTATATCTTGAAACTTTATAGATTGTAAATTCTATAATTTTCAATAAATTAAAGTCTCAGCAATCTTTTACTAAACAAGCAAAACAACATCGAATCTACAGATCCCTACCTAATCGTTATGGAAGTTATGAAAAGTGGGTGGATGGGAAAATAGTTACATATAAGATACTCGATATGTTTAGTTGAATACACAATTAGAATTGTAACTCAGAAGACATATATAGCCTACAAATGACCTATAACTTGCAAATGCACCAAATATTGTAAAGGAAATGTCATAAGTGGATAGCATATGGAAGAAAAGCATTGATGAATACAGATGCAATATGTTACAGGTTGAATGAAAGAGAAATCTCAATGTTGTTGTTGTTCGTTGACTTTTTATAATTGGGACCTTTGTCTTTCCTTTATCACGTAAATATTCAAATTAAAAATTAGAAATTTCATATATCTAAATGATATCTAAAGTTATGTGCAATTGTAACACGAATATATATATATATATATATATATCCCATTCACACAAAGCGACATGTGATTTTCAAGATCACAAGTCCGCACTCAAAACATGACAACAACCAACAAATAAAAAAAATGAAACTGATCATAGTATCTCTTTTCAATAGTGAACACCAAACAATGATACAGTAATTATTTCACTTTAAGACTACAAAACATTGGAAAAAACAATGTGTTCAATAATCTGCAATAAAAAATGGACTTAATTCTAATGAAGCAAAAGAGTTGATGCTAAATGACAAATAAAAATGACCAAAAAAAATGTAAATTTTGTTTTTTCAAGATCTTTCCAACAGTCCAAACAGAAAATGCCCCCCATCAGTGTTTGTAATTGAATTTATGACCTAGACAATTTAAGATTCTAGTTTTAATCCATGGAATATAAAATACTAAATCATGTATTATTTTCAATGTAGTGGTTTATGAGAATTTTGTGAATCGAACATGGTTGAATTGTAATGACCCCATAATGTAGAATGTGAACATGCTTTGCAAATTTTTTTAGCTATAAGCCCAAGGAAGAAGCCCCACTATTGAATGGTCATGAGTCCAAATGACAGGCAGGCTAGGTTTTGGTGTTATGCATAACTGTTATAAAACCAAAGTATAATAAATAATATAATAACCTCCAAAAAGATTGCTTGAGGATCAACAAATGAGCTTAATCCAAGAGTGGAAGAGTAAAGGGAGTCCTTGGGAAGGTAATATGGGTTACTTAATATCCAAAAAGTGATCAAAATTACATCAAAAAGACTACTCAATTCATAAGTGGCAATACAAAGTGGGATTTCAAAGGCCACCCTTATAAAATGAATAATTTTTCCTGCTTAAAAATATCTAAGCATGACTATCACAATGCTAAGAAGAAGAAATACAAAGCTCTAGAGCCAAGTACATGATAATCCTCAATGCATCGAATGCCCACTATCAAACAAAGGGTATTCCTCTAAAGTCAAAAGGGAAGCTATCCTACCATCTCAGGCTCCAGATAGAAAGTTGGGTAAAAGAGATGAATATGGTATGGGGGATGTCTCTTTGTGTGAAAAATATAGCCCTCTACATGGAGCTATTAGAACGGAGTTGCCTAAAAATCTAGCATGAGTTACCTTGAAACCCCATATGACAACATCACATGGGATTTCTTATCAAGGAATGGGGTGCCTCTTATAACCCAATATATCATTGTTGCCTTGTATCGCTTGCAAAGGTTCTATATTTTAACCATGATATATTAAAAGCTCTTTCACCTGCTCTGTTGATCATATGTTCCAAGTCCAAACTCAAAATTTTATATGGAAGACACATGATCCTCATGCATGGGAGACATAACATATAATTTTTCTTGGAGAGGTTCTTTCCTTTTCATTCTTACATTCTTCCTCATTCTGAGAGAACACATGCCTCCATCACTAGAATTCCATATAACCAACCCAAGAAGCAAATGATCTTGAAAGATGTGTGATTAAGTGCAAATCTAGAGGTGTTGTGGCAGAAGTAGAAGGAAGGCATTGTATTTGAAGAGAGAGTTGTAGAGTAAGCAACACTAAATCTCATTACTCACTTGTTTAAATCAATGTTAACTGGAAATGAGCTAAGGTGTCTTTGAAATCACATTATCCACTTATCTGATTCATCATTGTAATGAGCCAAGGTATATGAATTTCAAGGATTCCCAAAGAGCAACCAATAGCTCAAATTCTTTATGCCAACACTATGGAACTAGAGGGTATGTATTCAATGGAGATCATGACCTTGTGTTTTGTTTTGCTAAGTCAAATAGGTTTGTCATTGTTTGAACGTTGGGTGATATGCCTAAATAAGCTTTCAATGAGGGAAAGAATTGTTGGTGTCTAGTTGTGGCTATATTTTTTATTATTGTGGATTGGGATGGATGAGATAAATCCAACAGCCATACTTCATCCTTGTGGTCTCATAACCCAGTTGGGGGTGGAATTTATAGAATATTCCTTTTGTTGGGCAATTGATCACTCATTGTTCACCAATTTTATGGATATATTAATGGAAAATTTGAGGGATTATCATCATTCTCATGCCATTTTGTCAGCAAATAATACCACCAAATCTCCACGGGGATATTTGTGTTTTTAGCATTATTTCCAAACACTCCCATCCCTTTGGTTTTAAAAAATTTACCTACAACCATTATGAAGTAAAGTAATAAGTTGGGTCACTAGATGGTGTAAAAAGAAAAATTTTGGAAACAATTGGAGAACCATATGACATTATATGGGTCAATGGTTCAATTCTATGTTATCTCTAAAGACTTGTGTTTGTTTTTGCTAAAACACTATATACCTACTCACACAAACTTTCAACAAGATCCTATTAATAACTAATGATTCGATGCCAATAGGTTCATGAAGATTCATATTAGAGATTTGAAGAATATTTGATCTTCCATAACCAAAATGGAAAAAAAATGTGAAGGAGAAATAACAACAATAAATATATTATATCTAGACAGTATCAATGTAGAACTAACCTACTTCATAATTTAAATATTTTGTAACTTTAATTGCCTTCATCATCCACGGGGTCTTCGATAGACAATGATCAAGTGCACTATTAAAGCACTCCTAGATGTTAAGTCACTGGTTCAATTCCCCGCCCCATTTTGGTGTTTTTCTTGGACATGAATATGATGTAGCCTCACCAATGTCAAACTCACAAAATATAAAAAATCTTCATAAAAATCCAATTTTCACCTTTTCGAAGGAGTGTAGAAGGAAACATGACCTGTGTAACAAAGATAGACTGGTCTAATATTCCAACTATAAAATTACATCGAAAGAAAATAGATAAAAACAAACAATATGCCATTTCAAATGCATGATGATGACATTACATATAAAATGAACTGTAGTCTATAAACAACACATCATCACAAAATTCCATCCACATCATCACTAATATTCAGCAGAAAGACAATAAAATTTGAGAGTAGCAAAGCAACCATAAGAGTTTGTGTTCAAATCGACCTTATTCTCTATATGGACAAGTATAAAGTTGAACCAAAAATCCCCTGAAAGAATAAATTCAATATAATATACCTTCTAATCTGTGATATTTATGTTAAAGAAGATGAAGAGCTAAATCAAAAGCTCAATTCAGTCCTTCAAAGACAATCAAGATCCCATAATTCTATGAAACCCTCGGGTATGACAAGCAATAAAAGATAATTTAGGCCAGGAAAGATACAGATGATGTTGCTATGACAATTTTTAGTCATGGGTCCACAACTTCTGTGGATATTATTTTTCTGGACTATAATATTTGTCTTCATGGATATCCTATATGAAGCGTACTTTAGTGCCTCCTTTCAATTCTCCACCAAAAATCCCCTTTTCCTGGTTGTGGAATTTTGTTGGTACTTACTACTAGTACACTAGTGTTTTGAGGAAGTTCTAACTTCACACAATCCATATTCAACATTAAGCGGGGAAGGTCCAATCTTATAGAATAATCCTTTATCTTCCTTCCCTCCTCTCTATCTTTACAGAGGATATTGTGCATAGGGAAAGCCCTATGTTTAGATGGGTATTCATTAACCTTTTCACTTCTTTTCACCGTTTGATTCCTGAAAACTGGAGAAGTGATTATGAGCTTGAAAGGCTGAAAACTGGAGGAGTGATTATGAGCTTGAAAGGAAGCCTAAAGAAAAGGATTTTTATAGAAAGGATAGGTTGTCAAGTGGTGCATTTCATTCTAAAGGGAGAATGGAATCTAATGCATATATAATGGCACTAACCCCAAGATGCATTAACAGGGATACTAAATACAATATATCAAATAATTTGGATGGTAGCTTGAAAAACAGAGTAGTAAATGATCTCAAGGTTTTTTCTCCACACCTCTTCCAAAATAATGATTGTATAAGGAAAGATAGAATTCATTATAAAGAAGTGGAGAAAGGCTCACCAATTGATGATAAGGATTGTTCAACTTTTCGCTTTGAATCACATTATCAAGGGAAATGGACAGGTCAAGAAAACACAAGTTAAAAGGCATTAAGGGGTGCAGCCATGGAGAAGAAAAAGAGAATTGTCAATATTTATCATTTTTAGTTGCTTTCAAATATGGTATTCATGGTGGGATTAGTAAAAAATATTTCACAGTTTCACAAAAGACTAGACTTCAAGAAGGAAGTGGTAAATCAACAGTCAAGTTTCCAGACAATAATAATGTATTGAACACATGGTAAAAGCAAGAGAAAGGGGTAAGGATAGTTGACTGAAAACAAAATATAGTGAATGTGTTATAGTTCCATGATGAACATATTTTAACATATGTCAGTCTGCGCTGTAATATCAATCCTAGGGTTGGACAAACATCATGTGTGTGTAGAATCTATAAAAGAAAATGTTGCTTCCAAGGAAAATTTCAAGATGAAAAATAACCATTAAAATAATTTTATGTCAAATTCCCAGAGCTAGAATTGGCTTGTGACATGGAAACTATGTTGTCTTCATACTTTCTCTGAAACTTTCATCCAAGACTGAACAATTTAGACAATCAATAAAATATCAAAATCAAAAACATTCTAAAAGTTTGCAACCAACCTTTACATATTTCTCATCTCTCTTAAATATGTACCCTCCTTATTTCCTCATCCACATTATCATCCACTGCCACATGTCTCTTTTTATTTATTTTCTTCCTTTTCCTTGATTCCAAATTCACATTCCCTTCATGAAATTTTTATTTCATGGATTTTCTCATTTCTGAAAAAAAATAGAAAAACAATATAAAAATACAGCTAAATGAATATAGTGATAGTCTTTCCATAAATTGCCTCTCTACTACCAGTTGCTAAAAAAATCCAAAGTCATAGTATAAGATACACTTTATGCTTTGCACTACCAAGCTTACTGCCATTTAATACGATAGGATAACAATAAAAAGTTAATGCAACTTTCAAAAGACAATGTTATTTTATTAGAAACTTCACCTACAAAGGAAAAATTCCCGACCTAAAAATGATGTTACTAAACTTCAATTTCAACACACTATACATTGAAAATGTCAACAATCCAACACACCATACGTTGAAAATGTCAACGGTCCTGAAATAAGGGTACTATGTCCATCCCTCTTAATAATAGAAACATTTACAATAGAGTAAAAGATGTTAAAGGTAAATTTTATTCGAGACCCTGATAATATTAAAATTTATCTTAATTTACCTGTCGATAAAAATACAAGCAAAGGGAAGGCATGGGTAATGGTTCGTGGTGTCTGTTATAGATGTCTACCTATAATGTCCATTACATTGGAAGGCTATGGCCATCTAACTTAGAAATTTTCTTGAAACAAGTTCCCCTCTACAATGAGACAGATTCTTTGATTTTATTCATGAGTTTGATTACCCAGCAAGTGAAAAAATGAGACTCCTAATGAAGGTATGGATAACTTACATCAACTTAAAATATAGCATGAAGTTATAGATTTCAAACTCTCACCAGTCCTTGCACAAAATCTGGCCCCCAATCTCATTAATTATGCTCTTTGGTTGTTCTCTTATTGCTAGCCAACCCAACCCTTATATATTGATGGAACTTGATCTCATTGGGATAAGGATTTATCTCTTCCTTCCTCTATAGAAGAGAATTTCATATTACTTTATTTTATAAAAAGGAGGATTGTGGCTGTTATGGCCTAAATCTACCTCAGGCTGAAGGAAGGCAGAATTCAGGGTAACATCAAACCATGCTCAGTCTGGTAGCTAGCCCTACCAGATCAGGAGAGGGCTCTCTCCGGGTCAATCTCAGCAAAAATAATCAATAGGGCTTCAGATGACTTGAAATAAAAGCTAATTTTAGGCTAGGTATATAAGTAAAGGATTTTGATTTTGATTTTTGGGGGTTTTGTTGGAATCAAAGGGAAAGGCAGTTTTGGGTTCGGGGATGAGGCCTAGTTTTTGCAGAGTTCTGAATGGGGCAAGGAAGGAAATTGTTTTGATGCTTTGGATTGAATTAATGAATAGTTTAGACCAGTGAGGAGCTGAAGAGGGCAAGAGACTTTCAAGAATCCTCTTCAAACAGATGAAAACATGGAAAATTAAACAAAACTGAAGGTAGAGCAAAGCAATCTAAAGAATTCCACCTTTATAACTCATTTGCTTAATTTAAGAGGAAAGGAGAAGGAAAATGACACGCATAAACATCAATGAAATTACAAACACATAGCGAAAAACACCATCAAAACACAAAGCCACATGAATCCCAAAGAGTGCTGCAAACCCTGGTCTATTCCTTTGCCAAAATTGCAGAGATGAAATGTACAATGAAGTGCCAAGAAATCCCAAATGTCCCACCCTAAAAATGACTGATGAATTACATGACATAGACAAGCCTAACCCATTCCCATGCTTCTAGGGGTCAAGCTCATCATTCTAGGAGCTGTTTCAACCATATCTAAACTAGGAACTAGAAAATAGGCAATGAAACAACTTGCCTCTATATGATAGGAAACTGATTCATTCACTTACATTTCAATTTTTGGTGAATGAATCTACTAGGATGAGTAAAAATGTGCCAAAATTACATCAAAGTCATGAAATTACATCAAGTTACATCAAGAGTTACATGAAAAAGTCAAACTAGCCAAAACTAGGCACAATTCTAAGCTGCTGAGTGAAAAATAGGCCAAATTTCCCTATGCGTCGCGCCTGAAATCTCTATGCGTAGCACAACTTTGAGGTTGATTTGGAGGGCGTTCCCGAAGTCCAAATTAATTTTAGGATAGCTCGTTGGAAAGCCCTACTTGTCTACTTTCCAACCCAAGTGGAATTTTGGGATTTGGTTGCAATGTTCCCCTCCAAAAATCAAATCTCTTAACATTGCTTCCTGTGTGTGCAAAAAGTGGCAGAAAGACCATCTTTAGGGTGCTTTTGACCCTTTAGGCAACCCAAAACTTGTCAAAATCCTTAGGTAATCCATAGGCATGCATAAATGTTTATAAAAAATCCAGAAATTTAAATTTTTCATCCTGAAGAGCTGCCAATTATAAGCGTCTGCCAAGTGGCGCTACCCGTCGGGCGGAAAAATTTGTGTTAAGACCAAAAAAATCAAAATTGACAAAATTTTTTCCCAAATTTCTTGAAATTTGGGCTGAATGTCCACCATCAAGCGCTATGCCGGGCCAAGGAAGCTTTGGCCAAAATTTGAAGTTTGTCATACATTTTACGTTGCTTTAATGCCTTCTTGGTGTATGCAATTCAGTTATAGAGTCACTGTCTTGGTCATAAGAAGTATCCGTCTCCATGAGAATTTGCAAGGTCTGTGTTGTCTTGCATAATAATTCGAACTTTGGTGTTTTTATTTGATGGAAAAATATGTGTCACATGGAAGGGAATATGGAGGAATGGGGTAATGAAAGTAATGGGCTATAATCAAGTGAAATGGGAAATGGGAATGAGATGGTATGAGTGGTTTTAGGGATTTAAGGGAGATAGCGGAATGGACTGTAGTGATGAGATTTCAGTGAGGGGGAGTAACAACAAGGTGGGGAATGGAGAATTTGGCACCACAATCAATTTTAAAACTTTAGCTTCAAAACCCTAAGGAAGCAATTTTTCAACAAAATGATAGGGTTTGGACTTTTTGTATTAAATTCTCATAATCCATCATATAATCACGCCAAGCACAGATTTATAGGCAGTAGAAGATCATATGAACTTACTTAGAGCAAGAAGGACCGAGTCGTTTCAAGAATCTGGAAGCAATGGAAAAAATTATCATTTCGGACCTGTGCGCCGCGCACCTCCAATGCGTCGTGCCAGTGTAATTTTTACACTGCGGCGGCTGGCCCATTGCGCTGTGCCTGCCCAGTGCGTTGCACTAGCTTCCCAATGTGCCGCGCACCCAAATTTTCCCAGTTTTACCTCCAAGATTCTTCCTTCACTCCTCACACCTCTTCTTTTGCGCACTGCATGTCTCTTGGCACACAAATGAAGTTTACTTGAAAATATTTTATATGCCAAGGATTTATTCATTTGAAAAATCCACTTTATAATGTTGTAGACTTTGACATTTCACATAAACTCTGTTTTTCTTGCTTTTTGATTTTTGGATTGAATGATAAGCTTTCACACACTAAACCACCATAAATTCTGAGAAAAAATATTCACTTTCAATGGAAAAAATCTTAACTTACTTTCACACCACATATTTGAGCACATTTGGAAATTTTGGAGAATTTTATGGTGAAATTGGGCTTGCAGCTCTATGCGCCGCACCACAAACCCAATGCGTAGCACCCTTTTTCAGGAGGCTTTTGGAGGCCTCTCGGTGTCCAAATTGGGCATGGGATATCTCGTTGGAAAGCTTATTTTGTATTCCAACCCAACTGGAATTTTTCAATTTGGAGTTCATTTTCCTTGTCAAAAATCAAATCTCCCAAGACTGGTCAAAATGTGCAAAATGAGGCTGCCTCAAGGTAGAGTGCTGTTGCAGTCAACATTTGAAGGTCTTCCTCAACTCCAAATTCAGCTCATGATAGCTCATGGAAAATATCTTTGTGTCTAGTTATCATTTGACTCATCATGCAAGTCGTTTGGCAAACCAATCTAGGAGAAATCTTGATTTTCCCAAGGTCACTTCAGAGGTGGATCAATTCTCCTGAGGCAACTTTATTTTTGACATTTCTCTAGAACCATGACACTTGTGTAAAACATGAAGGAGGTTTTTCTTCCTTGGCCTATTCTGGACAACAACCTCTCTCAGGTTTTCCAAATTCATCTTTTATTGCTCAAAAACATCATTGGAGTAAAACCTATCCCGATGTGTGGAACAAGGGATTTGTCAAAATGAAGTGAAATGAAGGGGATACGGGGCTTCTAAATTCTTGAGAAAATTTTGGGAAGTAGGGATGGATGTTAGGAAGTAGGGGAAAGTGGAATTTCAGAGATTGAGTGAGGGGAAGGGGTCCAAAAGGGCAAAACACAGGCCTAGCCTAGAAAATTGCCAAGTTGTAGCAAGAAACTAGGGTTTGTGTGAAAATGAGAAATTTGGGGGATCTCAGTGATGGGAAGTGTTTAATAAGGTACATTGAGGATAGGGGAAGGTGTATGAACATCAGGATACAAGTTTTGTTGATTATTTGACCATCCAAGAGAAATTACCTCCAAAACCCTAGGAGAGGGAAATGAACCTTACCTAGGCACAACTGAAGCATGAACAAGGTGTAAAATGACCCAGCGGAACTTGACATGATCATGAAAAACCTCTGAATGATTGTACACTCAGCTGAATGGTGACATGGACCAACATTTGGACAACTTTGACAGGAGTAGAAGAAAACCCTAGACCTAATACCTAGTGACCAAATTTTACTTGAAGACTCACTGAAATGACAAAATTTGACCTTGACATCTTAAAATCACTTTGTAAGAGCAATTTTGATCACTGGAGGAAGGCTTCAAAGACTGACACTAACATTGGCTCCAATGGGGATGGTATCTCCTTGGAGGTGCCAAGAACTACAGATATTTGGAAAGTAGACAGTGCCTTCATCCATTGGGCAATGGAGACAAAAACTCAAGCTGAAATGCATGACTGAAAAATGATGACTTGACGACACAAATTGACTCTCACTCAACTAAAAAATGACTCGATACTTAAATACAACCGAAAAACTGGAAAATATGCTCAATATGAAGCTTATTCAATACAACCTACTCTAATTGTTCCATTCATCACCTGATCAAGTGAAATGAAACAACTAATGCAACCATGTAAGTATTCCAGCTGCTGTTTGAATTCTCTGCAAGTTCTCGTTTATGAACAAAAATAGAGAACTACTGAAAGGAAACTCCCATGAAAACTTGTGAACAGATCCGTTGAATACTATGGATTCTCTATCCGCCTCCAAAAACATTGTATAAGGATCTTGAAATTCATGCACACTAGGACTTAGCTCATCCAATGGATTACTTTTCTTCTCCTCATACCATGAATGAAAACTTTGTTTTGAGCTTTGTGACGAGGCTCCTGCTAAAAATGACAAAGAGATCGGCTGCCGGATCAAGTTTATATCAGCACATGTTTCAAGCTTACATATAGTCAATGGAGAAGGAATTTGACCGTAGACATCATCCAACACATCAGCTATTGGATCGTGAAAAACATCAAAATACTGCTGCAACCCATTTTCTATTGGTTCCAATGAGATTACATGATTTCCTACGGGCTGCTCATTTGAGGATTTACTATGCAATTTACCCTTCAAAAACTGAAATGATTCAAAACAAAATGGTACGGAGTCATCTTTTATCATTTGATCATATGTGCCAGCTTCCAAGTCCTCATCTGCAACTTGAAAATCCATGGCATTCGGGGGCTGCAAATCTGGATATGGGAAGTCTTGAAAAAGGTTTTTATTGCCCTCAAGATGGTCCAAATCAAGACTTGTTGACAGTTGATTTCTGATTGTATGAAAGTTGTCTCTGATGAACTGAAACGAGTCAAAACAAAAAGGCAAATATCCTTCACTTACTTCAAAATTTGCTGCACTTTCTTCGTCACTGTCATAGCTGATATGCATCGGTTGATCACTGTACTCGAGCTGTTGAAAGTGAACTTCCTCCTTCCACAGACTAGCTGCTGATTTGTCTGCAAGATTAGCTTTTGTTTGGAGAACATAATCATCATCATACTGATAAAACTGAGGCAAATCATCAATATAAAACACATCATCAAGCATACATGTCAAATCAATAGATCTCTCTTCTCCAAGATGATCTACAAAAAAATCATTATCAGATCTATGACAATTGGGATAAGAAGCAAAATGTTTTGGATCAACAACTTGTTCTTCTTCAATCAGCGAGCCATGGGCTTGCACATTATACTTATTCCTTGTGGTGATATTTTGCATCATCTCTTCCACTTCACTTACCAACATGTCAAGCTTTACCTCTAGAGATGTCGATTTCTCCAGATGCATGTTTTTCATCTCTTCTTCCTTCAACCTTGCCCTTCGGATCAGCAAATGAGCCTCTACATTTACTGCACTGTTCTACATCTCTTCAAGTGTTTCAATATTCCTTTCTCTCAACTGGAACTCCATTTCTGGATCAAAGGCACCTGGGTAGTGCAAGAGAGCTGATCCAAGAGGAGGTCTTATATTAACTGGCATCGAATAATATACTTTGTTAAATCTAGCAGAAAACTATTGTACTGTCTCCCCTGGTAGTCTTTTCAGCTAGTTATACTCTTCTATAATCAAGAAAATTGTTTGTCTGATCACCCACCTGTTGAGGAAAACTTTGATTAACTAGTGGAAATTTGAGATGCTCGCATCAGGCAGGGCTTTGAACCAACTCTTGACTTTTACTTGCAAAGAAAGAGAAAAAATCCTAATACTAACATCCTCTTCATCAACTTCAAAAAGGTCAAGAAAAGACTCAAAATTCAGAACATGTCTCTCAGCAGTGATGTTATCGCATTCACCATCAAACCTTGGCAACTAAAGATGATAATTTGCAGGGAAAGCATGGAGTATAAAAGGTAAAATCAGAGGCTTGTATCGATCTGGAATTTTACAAGGTATAGGGGTATGTTCAGTCTTCGCCTCTTGAGTTTCATAATTTTTAAGATGGTCATCGCAATATTCGGAAGAAAGGTCTTGATCAAGCTCAAAAGCATGCAAATCTTTGGTATTCACAATCTTCAAAGGGAAGGAATCAAATGCAAGCCAAGGATCTTTCGTCAAATACAATATACTTTGTAAAGCCTTCTTGAAATTCTCGGGAAAAGAGAAGAAATAATTTATGACAAGGAACAAAATGTCTTGGATGAAATTCCAACTTGAATACCCGATATTTCCATATTTTCCTTTCATGTTTCTGCTAATCAGGTTCATCCTCCAGTGGAGTCCTTGGATCTGATCTCGAAACTGATTTAGAGTCGCCAGGTGAATGATTTCAGCCTTGCGGTGTCTGATCGTTTTCCACCATCAACCATCAGATATAACTTGATACATGTGCTGGGGAAATTTGCAAGTCAGATGTTACGTTTACAAACTAGACCGGAGATTGACTAAAGCAGCGTTTATCTACTTTCGCTAAAGAAAAGAAAGAGCATTTCGAAGGCTACCTGGCATAACTTCAGGCTCCGTCTGTAGCTTATAAAACAAATAACACTAACAAGCAAACCATTTGATTTTTCCCAGTATGGTTGCCACTATTTTATTGCCTAAATCTACCTCAGGCTGAAGGAAGGCAGAATTCAGGGTAACATCAAACCACGCTCAGTCTGGTAGCTAGCTCTACCAGATCAGGAGAGGGCTCTCTCTGGGTCAATCTCAGCAAAAATAATCAATAGGGCTTGAGATGACTTGAAATAGAAGCTAATTTTAGGCTAGGTATATAAGTAAAGGATTTTTATTTTGATTTTTGGGGGTTTTGTTGGAATCAAAGGGAAAGGCAGTTTTGGGTTCGGGGATGAGGCCTAGTTTTTGCAGAGTTATGAATGGGGCAAGGAAGGCAATTTTTTTGATGCTTTGGATTTAATGAATGAATAGTTCAGACCGGTGAGGAGCTGAAGAGGGCAAGATACTTTCAATAATCCTCTTCAAACAGATGAAAACATGGAAAATTAAACAAAACTAAAGGTAGAGCAAAGCAATCTAATGAATTCCACCTTTATAACTCATTTGTTTAATTTAAGAAGAAAGGAGAAGGAAAATGACACATATAAACATCAGTGAACTTACAAACACATATAGAAAAAAACCATCAAAACACAGAGCCACATGGATCCCAAAGAGTGCTGCAAACCCTGGTCTATTCCTTTGCCAAAATTGCAAAGATGAAATGTACAATGAAGTGCCAAGCAATCCCAAATGTCCCACCCTGAAAATGACTGATGAATTACATGATATAGACAAGCCTAACCCATTCCAATGTCTCTAGGGGTCGAGCTCATAATTCTAGGAGCTATTTCAACCATATCTAAACTAGGAACTAGAAAATAGGCAATGAAACAACTTGCCTCTATATGATAGGAAACTGATTCATTCACTTACATTTCACTTTTTGGTGAATGAATATACTAGGATGAGTAAAAATGTGCCAAAATTACATCAAAGTCATGAAATTACATCAAGTTACATAAAGAGTTACATGAAAAAGTCAAACTAGCCAAAACTAGGCAAAATTCTGAGCTACTGAGTGAAAAATAGGCCAAATTTCCCTATGCGCCGCGCCTGAAATCTCTATGTGTAGCACAACTTTGAGGCTGATTTTGAGGGCCTTCCCGATGTCCCAATTGGGTGCAGGATAGCTCGTTGGAAAGCTTATTGAGTCTAATTTCCAACCCAACTAGAATTTTTAAATTTGAAGTTCATTTTCCTTGTCCAAAATCAAATCTCGCAAGACTGGTCAAAATAAGCAAAATGAGGCTGCCTCAAGGCAGAGTGCTGTTACAGTCAACTTTTTAAGGTCTTACTCAACTCCAAAGTGAGCTCACGATAGCTCATTGGAAATATATTTTTGTCTAGTTATCATTTGACCCATCATGCAAGTCATTTGGCCAACCAAGCTAGGAAAAATCTTGATTTTCCCAAGGTCACTTCAGAGGTGCATCAATTCTCCTGAGGCAACTGTATTTTTGACATTTCTCTAGAACCATAACACTTGTGTAAAAAGTGAAGGAGTTTTTTCTTCCTTGGCCTATTTTTGACAACAAACTCTCTCATTTTTTCCAAATTCATCTTTTATTGCTCAGAAACATGATTGAAGTAAAACCTACCCCGATGTGTGGAACAAGGGATTTGTCGAAATGAGGCGAAATGAAGGGGATACGAGGCTTATAAATTCTTGAGAAAATTTTGGGAAGTATGGATGGATGTTACGAAACATGGGAAAGTGGAATTTCAGAGATTGAGTGAGGGGAAGGGGTCCAAAAGGGAAAAACATGGGCCTAGCCTAGAAAATTGCCAAGTTGTAGCAAGAAACTAGGGTTTGTGTGAAAATGAGAAATTTGGGGGATCTTAGTGATGGGAAGTGTTTAATAAGGTACATTGAGGATAGGGGAAGGTGTATGAAAATCAGGATACAAGTTTTGTTGATTATTTGACCATCCAAGAGAAATTACCTCCAAAACCCTAGGAGAGGGAAATGAACCTTACCTAGGCACAACTGAAGCATGAACAAGGTGTAAAATGACCCAGTGGAACTTGACATGATCATGAAAACCCTCTGAATGATTGTACACTCAGCTGAATGGTGACATGGACCGAAATTTGGACAACTTTGACAGGAGTAAAAGAAAACCCTAGACCTAATACCTAGTGACCAAATTTTACTTGAAGACTCACTGAAATGACAAAATTTGACCTTGACATCTTAAAATCACTTTGTAAGAGCAAGTTTGATTACTGGAGGAAGGCTGCAAAGACTGACACTAACAGCAGCCAAAATTTTGACAGGGAGCCTTGGTTTAGACTCAAGGCACCTACTAGATCTGGAATCAAAAGTCTGTAAGATGGATGATGAAACTGCCTATAGAAGATCAATGCTAGATGGGCTCACTCTCAAAGTTAACTAGAAGGTATCCAAAACCAATCCTACTTGTCCCTTTTGTGTTAGTTATATGAGTCATATAGATATAAAGGAAGTTTTACCTGATGAACAACATGTCTCCCACTATGAGGGGGTTAAATAAAATGTATTTTCCCTATTTTGTAAGTGTAAATTGGTCTTTTTTGGAGGATCTACAAGATAGTGACTTTAGAACACTGTAAGATCCCTGTGCCTACTCTAGGGCATAAATTTGGATCATAGTTTCGAATTTTGTAGATTAACATGGCGTTGATTAATTTGGACCACCAAGAAATACTAGTAAAGGTTATACAATTGTTCCCCAGCACAGATTTTATGAAATATAAATATATTTTCAGTTCGAATTTAAAAAATAGAATTTGCTTACCAATGTTTAATTTTTGACATGACATTAGAGCATGTTTGTTGAAACCTTCCAATAACCCTTGTTTGGACAATAGGACTTCTACTTGGGATATGAAGTTGTAGGAAGCTTTTAATAGTGGGATGCCCAAGATTCATGCTTGAAAAAAGTGCTATGGACCTATGATAATTTGTCATTAGGTATTTGATCTATTTTTTCTAACAATATAATCCAAGAGTAATAATTTGACTACATTGAATCTCATATACAAAAACAAATTATAAGGTCCCTCCAACTTCATACCATTAAAGTGAAAATATAGATGTTATTAGAGGATAATGACCTCTGGAATTTTGTAAAGATAAAGGTTGAATGACATGCCAATCTATAAAATTGGAAAAAAATAAAAAGAAGATAGCCAAAAAAACTCAAGTCATCATGGACTCCATGAAGGATCCCTTACATCATCAGTAAGACCATAAATAAAGAGATGTTTGATGTTATCTCTAATATATATCAAGATGAGAACATCAATTGAAATATGCTTCTAAGGAACAATCTTAGAGCCACACAAATGAAAAAAATAGATACACAACCAGATAAAACTAAATAAACTCCATGATCAATGTGCAACAACAAGAAAAGAGCTCAAAAATGAAGATTTACTAAAATAGCCTTGAATGGGTTTTCATATTCTTGGAAACCTTTTTTCTAAGGTGCCCATATATCTAATGGCCCATTTGGTAGCAAGGTGTTGAGGAAAATTTCACATGGTGGAAGTAGCAGATCCCTCATTGTTAGTAAGCCTTGCAGAAAAAAAGGAAATTCCAATCAACAAAGATTTGGATAAAGTTGAAGCAAGACGTGATGGTATCCTCAACCTACGCAAGGGAGGATGAGAAAGGTGAATCATTGTATCAAATTGAAGAGGGAAGGGAAATCGACCCTTCTAAACTCCTAAATAATTAGAATCAATTAGACTTAATGCCAATCAAAAAAGATTTGGACGAAGTTGAAGAAATATTTGATGGTATCACGAGCCCCCGCAAGGCAGGATAATAAAAGAGAATCATTAGATTAAATTAAATATGGGATGGAAATAGACCCTTCTGAACTCCTAAAATATGAGAATAAATTAGGCTTGGTTAAAGATCTTCTTAAAACTGATGACAAGATTTGGGTCAAGGTAAAAAAAAAAAAGAGAGGAAAAGAAAAACAACAATCAAGTGAAATTGTTTGCACAAGACACAAATTCAATCCCCATACCATGGGGTATGCAATCTCGGTGCGGTTAATTATTTTGCTATCGTGTGATATCTAATAGTTAATTGATCCTAGTTCGTTCATCCTTCGCAATGTATAATTACATATATAACAAAACTAAACATCTCAAAGATATCATATTTTAAGAAAAAACAAATGGAATTACCTTAATGAATTGGAAAGATTTATTGAATCCCAACTTTCAATCAGTAAATAATTGAATAGAGAAAAGAGCTCGACCATTTTATCGAACTTATATATGGGTGTGTTACTACAGGCACGACATCCATGTGTCCCTACCCCCTCACTTCTTTATATATAGCGGTAAGCGCTTTACCCAATAATGATTGGAACAAGACTCAAATAATTCAATGCCATTGACCTTGGCTTATCAATTGTCTCAAAGATTGACTGATCTATAGTTTCTTCTTCGCCAAATAGAGAGATATTTGGATATGACTCATTTCATTGCTTCCATATTGGCCTCAGACCAACCGTAATCCCATGAAGATTCTTGGGATCTTAATGCAATGATCGAGATCACCTCATATACTCCTATGGATAGCTTATCTACCATTGCTCCTCATCTTCACATTAAAAAGACATTAACTTGATTAAAAAAAAAAATTCCTGAGTAGCTTCATTGGTGCCAATTCTAGTCCACAAGGAAATATTTTCTTGTCTGGTTCTCACACTAGTCACAACACCACAAATTTCATCGCCTTCATCAAATTATTCACCAATCATGGCCAAAAGCTCAAATCAGATAACAAAATTTATTATGAGCATAATTAAATCTACATAAAAATGCCTATACATGCACATGTATGTACGATAGTTGGGAATTTACAGTGTTAAGCCATAGCTAATCCAATCTAGCCTTGCAGCCTTGGGTGTTAGTGGTAGTCCACTTTCCTCCATCGGCACATGTAAGGTCTTCCCACTTGGGTCTATACCCACTTTAAAGCCATGGAAATTTGTCACTGAGGGAAACTTTCTTGGAAAAAACACGTTTTTCTACACACTGCACAGCATGATCAGGGGGATACAAGACATGAGAAAATGGTAGAGAAAAACCCGATGAACCGCATATTTTACATTTTCAAGATCGGAAAAAACTTACCACCAGAAATCTTCAACCGTCTTGACGGTATAAACAGAATGAAGGAAGCTACCCCATGCTGCCGACTTGGATTTGTTCAAAGGGTTGTCAAACCAGAAAGTCCATGCATTCCCCAATACATGCTTCTTCTTCACGCCATTCTTGTTGCACCTTGAAATAAAGCCCTTGTACTATTAGAAGTACTAATACAAAGTAACGTTTGCCCAAAGACAGACCCTATTTATATACCTCGAATTGGGTTCTATACCCTCTTTAATGAGTGGAAATCCACTGCTGAGGGAAGATTGCGTGGAAAAAACATATTTTTATATAAACTACACAACATGATCAAGGGGATACATGACATGAGAAAATGGTAGTGAAAACCCTGATGAATCGCATATTTCACATTTTCAAGATCTGAAAAAACTTACCACCAGGAATCTTCAACCTTTTTGAAGGTATAGGCTAAACAAAGGGAGCTGCCCCATGTTGCCGACCTGGATTTCCCCAAAGGTTTGTCAAATCAGAAATTCCATGAATTCCCAAATACATTCTTCTTCCCGACATCGATAGGCCTCTCTATCAGTTTAACTTCATTGTTCTGGGTTTTTCCCGCCTTGTAGTATTAGAATTACTAATACAAAGTGTTGTTTTCTTGCCTTGTAATAGAATTACTAATTACCTCGACTTCGCCCCTTCAACAAATAAAAAACACAACGTTTATACCTCGACTTCTCCCCTTCCACAGATAAAACACTGCGTTTAAGCCCCAGAAACCCAACCTTAGATTTGAAGTCCATTTGACTTTGAGAATTTTAGGTTTTCACTGCCGTATATTTATTTTTATTTCTACTCCTTTTTAGATTTAAATTTTTGAACTCTCACAAAGAAGTACATATCATTAATGATTAGGGTCATTTAATTTTTTTTCATCATTTTTATTATATGGTTGATATAGGTTCATTCAAGTTGTTTTCGTCATTTTTAATGTATAGTTGATAGCTCTATATGTTATACAAGTTTTTGATATAATTTTTATAAAAGTGGTAGTAGTGAATTTACATTCCCTACTTTACACTAGATATTATTATTGGCACAAAGAAAAATGCACAATATTTTCCCAAATAAGTATTCATATGATTAAAAATTGAGTAATATTTGTTTAAATGTATCCTAGCTTTTCATTTAAATAATGAGAGGCACTTGGTAAAACCTAATATGAAAGAGATGTGTAAGGAACCATAAAAATTATATGGCATGTGTTACAATAGTTTAGTCAATCGAGTGTGTCCCAATTTATTGGGAGGTTTTAATGATAACCTCCCTACCGAGGTTCAAGCCTCATTGACATGACTATGTATGTAGAGTTACCCTAAAATATGTTCTACTATCCACCTCTTTATTGAATGAAGCGGGAAGAGGGAAATCTACTTTATAACAAAAAAATGCTAAAGTAGTTTTAAAAAATGAATTAATAAAAGTGCATTATATATGTTAATATCAATACAAATAGTCCAAGGGTTTAAACCAACCAATTGTCAACAATGTCATTAGACATTAAGCTAGTTCCATGAAAACAATTACATTTTTTGAATTTTTTTGGTGATGGAATGAATTTGAAAACTTAGAAACAAAGAAAATAACTAACTTAGTCATTCTTGGAAATGACCATGTACTTGAACACTGATAATGCTATTAGGACCTTACCATCACCAGGTTATCCTTTGACATGATCCACGCACCTCTTCTTTCCATGAGTTGTTGTTGTTTTTTTTTTTTTTTTTTTCACAGAAACAGTTATTGAAATATATTAGAGACTTGGCCTAAATGCCAAAATTCGGATTACAAAATTTGGAAGAAAAGCCCAAAGTGCCTCACCAACCTGAAGAATCATGGCGCTTATGCTTAAATTCCAGCTCTTTTTACATGCAACTATGGAATCAATTTTTGTGATTTTCCCAAGCTTGTGGATACAAATGAATTGTTTTAATAAAAAGAAGTAAAATATGGCAGTTAGTTCATTAAGGAATTGGATCCCATATTTCATCTTCGTCCCTTAGCATGGCCCCAGTAGAGAGATGGGCTACTTTATAGGCTTCTAGATCAGCGTCCTTATTGTTGACTCTTAGCACGTGGAAGAATTTCAAATTCTGAAATGATTTACCCAGGCCTTTGATTCTAGAGATCAGCCTTGCCAGTCTTAAATATAGCGGCGATGAATTAGTCACAATAGTATTTACGATCACCTGAGAATCCCCAAAAACATTTACCTCCCTGATATCCAAAACTTTGAGGTACTTGAGGCCTTGGAAGAGTGTCAATGCCTCTACTTGGATGATGGAGGTGAGGCCTAATCCCCAGGCAAAGCTATGGATCATTGTGCCATCCGGACTCTTTACAACTCCTCTTGCACCAGCCCTTCCTGGATTTCCCTTTGCTTCCCCATCAAATAATAGAGAGTGTGTCGATTCATTGGAAATCCAGTCTTGGAAATCTTTTTCTTTTTCCCTTATTTGCCAATCTTTGGAGAGGGAGATATTGCTTACAGCTTTTTGAAATTGAAGATCGAGTGAAGTACCCCAGATTATGTCTTGCTGGCATAAATTTGAATCATCTTTCTGTTCTCTCGGGCATTATTTTAATTGACATTTTATCTTGACCTCTACAAACTTGGCATCCTGCTCTTTGTTTCTGAACATCCTTTTATTCCCTTCAAGCCAAATCTGCCAGCAGATAATTTTTGGAAGGGAGGACCATGCAGCTTTGATCACCTTTTTTTTTGGGAAGGGGCAGGATATCTATTCAACCAATTTTCGAATAGCTCAGGGGTGGAGTTGGGGAGTGCGAAATTGGAATTCCAAATGCCCAATAGTTCAAACCAGATTTGCAATGAAAATTTTCATTCCAACATAAGATGTCTAGCACATTCCACATTTTCTCTGCACATAATACACCTTTAAGGACCATGATAACCTCTCTTCTACAATTTGTCTTCAGTTAGAATTTTTCTATGGCATAACAGCCAACAAAAGTGATAAATTTTTGGCATTGAGGGATAGTGCGATATCCCTTTCCATGGCGTAGGATCTGGTGGAACATGATGCTATTCTAGCAACTTGACGTATCCTTGTACCACGGAGAAGCCACCAGCCTTCGATCCCCAGCCTCGCGAGTCTTTCTTTCGCGCATGAAAGGGAGTCGAACCGTGCAACATGGATAGCAAGGTATTGAAGTCTTGCTGGAGCTCTGAGAGAGCTTGAATATGTTTCCAACTCGCCCAGGTTGGACCGTGCCATGTGGAGATATCCCACAAAGAGTTAAAATCAACATCAATCATCTAATTGTGCAGCGAATGAAGGGAGATGCAGTCTGCCAGAGGCTATTTTTTCATTATTCGATCTGTCCATAAATTAATTCTTCTGCCATTTTTGGGAATCCAATACACGTGGGATTTAATTAGAGGGGCGACTTTTGCACATAATTTCAGGAAAGGGGAATTTATTCGAGGGAGGGGCTTATCCAAATAGCAGGTTCTCTTGCCTTCGAAATATCTCCTCCAAGCGCCAACTGTGCCCAGCAAGGCTTGGGAGCTATGATTTTCCATAAGATTTTCACTCCCATAGCTATATTCTGGTAGCAGATATTTTTGAATTTCAAGCCCCCTTCCATCAGAGGTTTGGAGATAATTTTCTAATTGACAAGGGGGATTTTTTTTCTCATTATGTTTGCCTCCCTTCCAAAAGAATTAGCAAATGAGATCCTCCATCTTTATGAGGATGCCAATAGGAGCAAGGAGGACAGAGAATTGGAATAAGGGGAGGTTGTTGAGCACAACTTTGATGAGCACATTCTTGCCAGCAATATTTAGCCATGAGAATTCCCAGGCCTGAAGCTTATTTTTGAATTTCTCCAACTGAGGAAGCCAGTATCTACTGTAGGCTCTTTTGAGGAAAACAGGAAGACCCAGATACTTGAAGGAAGTCCAGGATGAGGAGGCAACGAAACCAAAACATCTAGCAATGGAGTTGAGCAAGCTGGGTGAAATGTTCCAACAATAAATGTGGCATTTCCCATTGTTTCGAATGTTTCCAAATTCCTTACAAAATCATCCAGCACTCCTTTGAACCTGGTAGTCGAAAGAATAGTAGTAGCCCCCAGAAAAAGGTGTCATCAACGAAGAGGGCATGAATAATTTTTTTAATCCCTCTTACTATACAAATCCCAGTGATCTCCTGGTCTTGCAACTTCTTATTGAGGTAAAAGCTGAGAACAGAGGCTTGAAGGATGAAAAGCAGAGGTGAGAGGGGACACCCCTGCCTAAGTCCTCTTGAGGCTTTGAAGAAATCAGTAGCTCTGCCATTCACTAAAGGAGCAATCTAGGGCTCCGAGATGCAAACCTGAACCCAGTTTATAAAGCTCACACCAAATCAAATCCTATGCAAGACATTCAATAGAAAACTATGACTAACTCGATCAAATGCATTTTCTAAATCAAGTTTGACAGCCATACCTTTTTCATTGCGATGCAAACTTGAATGGACCACCTCTTGGACTAATATGAAATTGTCCACAATCTGCCTACCATGAATGAAGCCTCCTTTATTCTCCGGAATAATTTTGGGGAGGATATTCTTCAATCTGTTAGTGATCACTTTGGTAATTAGCTTGTAACCAATTTTGCATAGAGATATCGGGAAAAATCTGTTGAAGGAGTCGGCTCCTTTCTCCTTAGGGATGAGGGAAAGGAACGCGGAGTTAGTGCTGCCTCCGATTTTCTGGAAAAATTAGGATTTTAGAACCATTTTAAAGAGATATATTTCCACAATCTGCCAGCAGGATTGGAGAAATCTGGTTGAGAATCCATCTAGTCCTGGGGCTTTTTCGGGGTCCATAGCAAAGAGGGTTTCCTTAACTTCATTCTTGGTGACTTTAGCTTCTAAAAGTTGATTCATCTCGACTGAAATCGAGGGGGGAACCACATCCAGAATATTAGAGTTCTAGCCCAGTTCAGTATCCTCAGTATATAGGCTTTTGAAGTGAAGGAAGGCTACTCTTTTGATGTTTACAAAGTCCTTATGAATAATAGACGCTTCCTTGATTTCAGCGATGGAATTAGAGCATTTCCTGGCCTGAGCTTTCTTGTGAAAAAAGGAGGAATTCCCTAGTGTTGTTTGCACCTGGAAATCCTGAAACTGAATAGCCTCTAAAAAATTAAATCAATATAATGCATCTGTCATCAGAATCTTTTGACTACTGCTAGGTACTACACCTGTCTAGTACTGGATTCTCTGCGCTATTGTTGACATCTACATTCGTGCCCTTTGAACTGTTGCTAACTCTGATTTGTGGTCCAGTATTTGACATCTATCACTCTAATTTCTGTCTTACTGACATCTGACTACATCAATCTAACTGATCCTTCCTACTACTATTGTACAGTGGGCTCCTCATAGCCAGATTCGATCCATGAGACACGCCATCTCAATGGACCTTGCCCAAATTTCTTATCTTGGTATTATGTCTACACATCACCCCACCTTACAACTCAAGGTATGGCTGCTCCCTCTTCCCATCTGGCTTGAAATTTCCCCCTCATGGAGGTCTCTACTTGAGTGGATGCTTCCACTCAGTCTCATCTCTGCTTCTCCAATTGTGGCAGCTACTCCACAACCTTCTGAGATTGCTTCTCATGAGGATGCATGTTGAGAGGTAATTTATGCTCCCTCTAAACCACCAAGTCTCTAACTTCTACCTTTCTCCTCAAAGCTTTGCATGCATCTGGTACCTCAAGTACATATAGGTTCTTGACTCGTGCACAGTGCAATTGTCCTGATGTTACAAAAAGTTTCTAAAAAAGAGTTGATTTTAAATCGATGATATCTTCCTCATCCGAGCTCTGATTTGACCGATTTTTTTTTTCCATTTGGGTAGATTTTCGCAAGGAATCCAAATATTTTTTTTTTTTTTTGAAAATTTTACACCAAAAAATTCAGATATTCTCTGCAAACTCGCTGCCCAAAAAATTCCTGCTCTGATACCATGTAGAAAATCTAACCAACAAGATTCAATCTGATCTTGTAATCTACTAAAATAAGATATTTAATCCTTCCTAAAATTTGCAGAAACAAAACACGATCGCACAATCACATATAAGTAAGAGAAATAAATTATCAATCGCACAACAACATGATGTATTTGGGGAAAGAAACTGCTCAAAACCCCTCTATCTATATTATGTATTGAGTCAAGGAATCATGAAACAATACATTAATGCTTAATCTCTCATGAGATTCTCCAGCACTCTGTCAATTTTCTCTTGTTGATCTAGGAAAACTCGGTCTAGTACTTACCTAATTCTCATTCTTACTTCAGTCTGCCTTGCTCATGCAATTCCTAGGGAATTAACTCCTTATTAATTAGGAAAATCAGTCTTCCTTGATTGTGCAATCCATCATGGCATCCCAATGACTTTATAATTGCACATGGGAAATTTTCTCTGAATAAAACTAATAGTTATGTTCCCTTTAACCTCGGTCTCAACTGGGTATTCCTCGAAACTGACATGCATGCAACTATTAATAGTGAATTATTAGTTATATGATTGATCACTCATTGTGAATTAAATCTAATTTAATTCACTGGACCTCTCACTAGCTCATCACTTAGTTAGAAATAGTTAAATTGATTTTAACTCATTTAATTGAGTTAATTACACTTGCACCCCACTAATGCATCAAATTCAACTAGACCCCAAATATATTAGAATCCTTCTAGATGTCTCATCTTAGACCCGCAAGTACTTAAATTTCTTGAGCTAGATCGGTCATCATGACTTAATTAACTGACACAAGTTGTTATGAGATGAAATTACAATTTATTATTCAATTTATTTAAGGGAAAAATAAATTAGATGCCCCACATTCCTTACTCCTGGTGCATAAAAATTCCTCACCAGTGTGGGTGCATTTTTTTTTGTCCTTTTTGGTTTCCAATCTCAGTGTTTCTTGTTGCAAATTTCAAAATTTCAAATTTTGATGTGGCCTTCACACAAATACACCATTGAAATCACATGCCCAAATTCTCATGAGAAACCTCTCTTAAGCTCGATCTTCCAGAAGAGAACCAACAATATGCCATCCAACTTCCTAGCACAAACCGACCATTAAGGTATGCAAAATTCTTCTGAACCCTCACATGATGATCTTGCTCTTGGAGGATGATCATGACCTCCCTTTAGCAACCTTTACTCGGCCCTCGTACTCGACCTACTTTAGGACTACATCTCTCTTTACCCCCATGATGTGCCAGATATGGGAATACATGTCAAACATGCTAAGATGTGACAAGTGATAAGGCATGCCAAGATGTGCAAGGGTGTGTCAATGCATGTCAGGGACTTTCAAGACAACAAAAGGGAGAAAAAATTTAAAATACAGTGAACACATAAGAGGGTCAATAAGTCATCAATTTTCCTTTTCCAAGAGGGGCATGCTAGGCACACCAACACTAGGCGACCATAGGTTCCAAGTACAAAGTCTTAGTGCATTCTAAGTGCTAAGTATTCCTTTCTTGCTTCTCATCTACTTTCCAACAATTGATCATCACAAATAAATTTAATATTAAACCATGCCAAATCATACCAAGGCATCTCAACGTATTCCATACATGCTAAGACTTTCCAAGAGCCAACAAGTGCCGAGTGCCAATATGTGTTAGGGACTAGTGTTATGCATGTTATGAAGTGGAAGGGAATGTTGAAGAGTGATAAGGTGTGATAGAAAGTGATAATGCATGTTGATGAGTATTAAGGATTACCAGGAAAAAACATTAAGGGAGCACTAGGTAAAAATTCATGGAAGTTAATGAATATGAGGAACGTGTGCTAGAGACTAGCTGTGTTAATGAGTTTTATTTGTCATGCCAAGGAGGAAGTGACAAGGTATGCTAAGCATTGGTAAGGAATGCTAGTGAATATCAAGGCATGTCAATAACTCCAAAAGTGTTCTTGGGAGTTCCAGGGTGTGCTAATTATATCATGTGCCAATATATGCCAATACATGCTAGGTGCTAAGGATGTGGCGCAGGGTGCCAGGGTATGTCAATATGTGTCAAGGCAACAAAAGGAAGAACCAATAAGAGGGTTAATAAGTTAGGACTTTATCTTTTTGAAAAGGGGCATGCTAGGCACACTAATAATAGGTCCCAATACATGCCAAGTGGAATTGTGTGCCAAGTGCTAATGTATGTCAATGCATTCAACCAAGGTGTTCCAGGGCATGCTAGGGACTATATGCAACATGCCAACACATTCTAGGAGAGTTACATGTGCTAGCACATACCACCATGTGCTTGTGCGTCAGTGTCATCACAAGATGTTCTTGGTACAAAGATTTTCCAAGACATGTGGGGTGCTAAGAAATGTTAGTGTGTGCCAAAGCATTAATTTAAGGTGTGCCCAGATTGTTGAGGATTGTTAGGTCTTTCTCATTAATATAATTGTCAAAGCTTGATTATGTATTATGTAATATATTTCCTACACAAAATAGTGGAACTTTATCTAAAGGGAATATTCTAGATAATAAACTTAATATATATGAATCATGTGTTGACTCATAGGAAATCTCTATTCGACTAGTCATTACTTGAGGGAAATGATACACACTAATTACTTCTAAAAAAATTGACTGACCCTAACCACTATGGCCGTGGACATATTATAAAAAATACTCCACAGTAACGGTATTAAATCGTTATCTTTTGACAAAAAATATATTAACAGGCACATAGCATCATCAAAAATTTATTGGAATGATCAATAATGATGGGCATTTTTTGACCATCACCAAAAATAACAAAAAGAGCATTGGTGAGGGCCATTAAAAGTTCGTCACTAGAAGTGTCACCAAAGAGAGAATTAGTGATCGACCTTTAACGACCCTCACCAAAATTGTCATTGAAAATTTCTTTGGTGACGAACCATAAAGGACGATCACTATATACACTTACAGTGATGGTTTTTTAATGATCAATGATGATGGACATTTTTTGACCGTCACCAAAAGTAACAAAAAGAGCATTGGTGAGGGTCATTAAAAGTTCATCACTAGAAGTGTCACCAAAGAGAGAATTAGTGATGGGATTTTAATGACCCTCACCAAAGGTGTCATTGAAAATGTCTCTGGTGACGGACCATAAAGGACCATCACTATATACACTTACAGTGACAGTTTCTTAAGGACCGTCACCATATGTGACATTGGTGACGGACCTTAAAGGTCCGTCACAAGCATGACCCTCACCAATGTGCTTTTTTCTTGTAGTGTTGGCATGTAATGAAAATATCATTCAAGAACAATGTTTAAAGTTTAGACAGTAAGACATGGGCTCACCAACATTCCTTAACTGCTTGGACTGTATTAAATCATTTTTAAATAGACAAAGGAGGAAAACATAAAGATAAATCTTATCAGTGAGAGTAGGGTACTTTTAAGAGTAAATCCTAGATCTATATTTGCTGTTCTTTATTAGAGAAAAGAGGAAAGAATGGAAACATAAAAAAAATAACAATTACAGTGACAAACATATCACCATTGACATAGACCAGGATCCCATAAATCAACTATTTGTATTTGATGTTCAAACAAGTTACAGTCATCAAGTCCAGTAGGTTTCTACAACTTCAAACTTCTCATCTCATCTTATGCATCTTCAATTACAAACAGGGCTTTAGCAGCCTCAGAAAACAATTTACACGTTGTTGTAGCTCCTAGAGACAGCCTAGAGTTGTGATAGACCAGTGCCTAGGACATCTTAGCATAGCAAGGAGCATATAATATAATGTATGAATTTTTCAACATCAGCTCGCATGATATCTCCTGTAAACAGGGAAATAAACTAGAATGGGACCAAACTCTCAGAAACTGACACAGGAAAAGAGATACTGCAGAGGCAAGATGCAGAACTCTAATACAAAAGCAACAAACAATTCAGAGACAGTTTGCTGCAAAGCAGGCCGATTCGGAAATACTTCACAGACATAAATTATCAGAAGGTGTATATAATGAAAGAAATATTGAGAAGATACTAGTTAACATTGAGCTGATACCCAGATATACAATACCACCATGCATGGGCTTACCAATCTAAGAATCCATACATGATAATAGCATTTTAAAAGCACCCTCCCAAAGCAACTAATATAGTAGACGTATGGTTAGCTGAATAATGGAACAAAATATCATGCATGAGCCATATTTAAAGCGCTTGACTGATCCGAGCATGGGCATCAACTAGGATGAATCCATACCAAAGACCAGTGAGCCACTCGCATTCCAAAACATGATACAAGGAGCATGGATGAAACGAAATGATATATTAAAATAACACATAAGAGAAGTTACAGACTGTGAAATAGCAAAGACCAGAATCCTCTTTGATAGATAGAACTCCTCCTCACTGAGACCCTATGGGCTCTGAGCCTTCATACAAGAGTTTTACAAAATGTATGCAAAAATCCTTTCACTGCATAATTTTCTGATAAAAATATGGAACCTCTACAATGCCTTTCTACATGGTTTTTATAGGAGAAACTAAAACCTAGTAAAAGACGTAGGTGATGAACATTTAATTTACATAATTAAGGCAAAATGGCGGAAGCATTCGTGCCCATACTGTTGAATGACTGTGTTGTGCTGTTTGTACTCTGTGGTCTGCTAACTGAAATAAATGCACTAGGTAGAAATCTCTCCAGGGACACAGAAAAGCAGTAAAATCACACAAATACCCATCCTTTCCTGGAAAGAAAACTCTGTTGAAATAAAGCCTTGAGGACATTGTTTTCTATGTATAGATATTTCGAATTATGTGCAGGATCTTCAACTTGGTACTCTGCTTCAAAAGGTTAGAACAAGGCCCCCAAAATCTTCAGCTACCCGCATTTAATTCTCTACCGATCATTGATATTCTTTCTCTGCCCCATTGATATCTCCATCTGTGAAATCGACGCCTTGAATGTCCCTGTAGGGTTTGACAAATTTGAACCCTGCCTCTTAAATTGAAGTCTTGTCGATTGGGCTTCTGAGGATTTCCTTCATAATTCTACTCTGAAAAATGGTCCTTTGACGTGTGCTTATCTCCTGTAATGGATGCTGCAAATTATGATAATTCTCCATCGTTGTCAACCTGCAAAACACACAAAGCTGTGAAGAAAACCAATGCATGGGGGACGACAATTCCATGGAAGCGACTGTGTAACAGAGCGACGTGATGAAGTGGCAGAAATATGCAGAGTAGTGACAAAGAAAATGTAGTGGAAATAATGGCGGAAGGGTTGGCCAGAGTTTATAATGCGGGACATTAAAATAAACATATGAATGTAATGTATAAATGGCGGAGGAAGAAATGCGATGAACACGTGGGATGATGATGTGGAGGAAGACTGGGTCAACTGCGGGGATGATGAAATCTTGGCCGTCCGATCTCAGGAGGAGATCAACCGTTGAAATAGCATCAGGGGCGATGGACAGTGGGCATGGGACATAATTTTCTTATGGTTAAACCTCATGCAGCTTCGGAGCACGATGATCGTCGGATGAATGTTCTCAAATCGGACGGCTGTGATGAATATCGCTGTGCGTCTTTGTCCAAACAATAATGCGCGATGGAGAGCGGTTTCGGGGCCGTACGCGGAGACACATGGCGGGGAATGAGTGGAATCACTCCATTTTGAAGAATACCGCCTGCCGCTAAAAAGCGGTGTGATATAAACCACCCGGTTTTGCAATGGGAGCGGGCGTGGGGACCACCAAGACACGTGCATCGCAAACCGTTGATCTCGCGGTCTAATCAGACGGTAGTCGGGAGGTCTGCGGGGCACGACGGAGACGAATAAACGTCGTTCAATCTTGTACAGATCTATGGCTCGAACTGCTCCCGATATTCTTTCGATAAGTGCTTATAGAGTTAGCACTTGGTTCAGGCTTTCGGTCTCGCAGAGGAAGAGAACAGAGGGGCTAGGGCTGAAGGAGCTATGCCTCAAATATTTTCAAATATGAATTTCCAGCCTTTGATAATGTATTTTGGAGGCGGGACATGGTAACGATAGGCTTGAGAATGGTTTTCCAAGGCTGAAAGGGGGAATTTGAGAGCTTTAAGCCAGATTGCCTGTGAAATTTTATAGGAAGCGGATTATGATCAACATCGGCTACACCTGGGGACGTCATGTTCAACCTTGAACGTGTCGAGAACTCACAGACCCTCTGATCATCCTGTATGCAGACTCTGCTCTCCAGCACCTCCATTTTTACTTTATAATTCATCACAACACCAACATTATTCAAACAAAAACAAAAAGGAAACTATCATACAATATAATACATCAGGCTGTCTTTTCCTGAATCAGAACTGAAAGTAGGGCTTAAGGAATTGACCATTTACAGGGGCGTCCAGCCAGTCGCCCTGTAAATTCTCCAACCTGAAAGTATTATTGCCCCCCTGTTTCACAATTTTGAAAGGACCAAACCAGAGGGGGTCAAATTTACCATGCTTTCCTTTCTCAGCTCTCTGGATATCCCATCTGAGCACCAAATCACCAATCTGCAGCTTCCTGTCTTTTGCGTGTTGATCAAAAATGTGTTTCATTTTCTCTTCATAGTCCATTAACCTCTGATTCACCTAGCCCCATGTTTCTTATAATTCCACCAATTGGTTGATTCTCCTGATCATATCATCAGGTTCCTCCTGGCTCTCTTGGATGAAGCGGGCCACTGGTAAAGCCAGCTGTACAGGAAAAACTGCTGCTCGTCCATACACCAATTCATAGGGAGATTTCCCAGTTTTTCTCTTGCTGGTGATTATATTAGCCCATAGAGAAAATTTCAATTGGGAATCCCAATTCTTCTGATTCTCATTGATAGTCTTCTTTAAGGTCCTCACCAGGGTTTTATTTGAAGACTCTACCAGGCCATTTCCTTGTGGATAGTAAGTTGTAGAGTGACTCAGTATGATATTGTATTGTTGGCAGAAATTCATAAATTTTGCAGACTTGAAGGCCTATGCATTATCAGTCACTATCCTAGCAGGATAGCCAAACATGGATATGATGTTTTCCTCCATGAATTTTATGATCACAGTATTTCTAGCATTCCTTGAAGGTATGACTTCCACCCATTTAGTGAAATAATCAGTGGCTGTTAATATCTATTTATGTTGAACACTTGATGGGGGATGTATCTTACCTATAAAATCAATACCCCATTGTTTGAATGGTTCATCCACATGCACTGGAATCAGGGGAAATGGTGCAGATTTCTGTCTCTCAGCAAATTTCTGACGTTTATCACATGCTCTTACCCTAGAAAAAACATCTCCAAAAAGCTTTGGCCAGTAGAAGCTGGCTTTCAGAATTTTATGAGCTGTGGCCCTCCAGCTGTAATGCCCTCCACAGATCCCTTCATGGAATTCTGCTATAATATTCTCGACTTCATTCTCTGTGAGACACAGGAGCAAGATGCCTGAGGGATCCCTCCAGTACAGCCGGCCATTGGCAACTATATACTTCTGTGATTTCAACCATAATGCTCTGTATTTAGCTTTATCACAACTTGGAGGGCAGCTGAGTGTAAGGAGATATTCTATTATCTCTTTGTACCACGGGCTGGTGAGGTACTTTAGATCTGTTTCTGGAGTAGCTACTCCAATTCCCTGTCGTTCTTCTTTCTCCTCGGATTCCTCACCTACTATAATGGAAAAATTTATGCCCAGGGCTTGATAGTTTGATTCAGATAACATTTTGGCAAGCCCTTGTCCTTTAATTAGCTTAGTAGGGCGGATGTCTAAGTCATACTCCTGTATTTTGGCAATCCACCTCCCCCTTTTTCCTTCACTATCCCCCTGAATAAGGATATCTTTTACGGCAGCTGCGGGTACAAATGCAGTGATGTGGGACTGTAAGATATATACACAAAATGCTTTGAGGGATTTCACTGAGGCGTATGCTTTCTTTTCCAATATGTTGTACTTTAATTCTGCATCACGGAGCACCTGAATGAAAAAGGCAATAGGCTGCTCATACCCTTCATCATTTTTCTGCAATAAAACTACTGCTATTGTATGAGGTGATGCAAAATAAAAAATCTTGAAAGGTTTATCATAATCTGGTCCAGCCAGCACAGGGGCTTCTGCAAAAGCATTCTTTATCCTGGTAAATGCCTTCCGTGATTCTTGTGACCACTTTACCTCATTATCCTTCTTTAGAATATCTGTTATATGACTAACTATCTCAGCATAGTTAGGGATAAACCTTCTCAAGAAATTGATGTGCCTTAAGAATACTTGTACCTCTTTCTTATTTCTGGGAAAATAAATACTATTTATAACCTCTACTCTCTTAGGATCTATCTTCACCCCATCTTTAGTCACAATATGGCCCAAAAGCTTTCCCTCTTCTAATGCAAATAAAGACTTTTGAGGATTAAGGGAGAGACCATACCTTCTGCATTTCTCAAAAGTTCTCCGCAGATGTTCAATGTTCTTAGCGTCATTTTTGGAAAATACAGTGATATCATCGAGGTAGACCACCAAGAATTTATCCTACTCTCCAACAAAAGTAATTTCCATTGCCCTCTGAAAAGTGGCCCCTGCATTAATCAATCCAAAAGGCATCCTAGCATAGATGAATGTACCCCACGGTGTGGTGAAAGCAATCTTCTTTTGATCCTCTGGTAGTACAGCCACCTGGTTATAACTAGAGAATCCATCCATCATTGACATTCTGGAAGCTCCAACCACCTTCTGGAGAATGTGATCCATTTTAGGCAGTGGGTAATTATCCTTTAAGGATGCTCTGTTTAAATTCCTAAAATCCACACACAGCCTTATTTCTCCATTCTTCTTGCATAGAGGGACAAGGTTTGCCACCCACTCAGATTACCTCAGTGGTACAATTATTTTGGCTTTTAGCAGCTTCTTGATTTCTTTCTCAATAAAAGGCAGCAGCAAGGGATTGATTTGTCTGAGCTTCTGCTTATGGGGCTTTGCATCTGTCTTCAATGGAATTTTGTGTTGCATAATATTGATATCGAAAGTTTTCAAGTCCTGATAGGACCATGCAAACACATCTTTGTAAGACCAAAATAATTTCTGATATAGCTTTTTACATTCCCAGGGGATTTTCTTGGACAATTTTACAATCTTGGGATCAGCCTCAGTACCAAAATTCAGGTCTTCTACTTGATTCTCTTCTACCACTTTGCTTGGCTGCAGTGGGACATCATTCTTGTCAAATAATCTTTCTAGAGGCACCAGCCCTCTAGGTATAATGTTTCCCTTTAACTGCAACACTTTATTTCCTGCCACTTTCTTCTCCCAATTTCTTTCTGAAGTATTTTCAGACTCAACCTCTTCTTCATCCATATCAATCTCTATATTGGAGAACTCTCCCACTGTTTCTAGGAATCTCTTCATCTGTTCTTCATCTTCAAAAACCTGCCAGTGTTTGATGTTGTCTGGGATTGAAGGCCGATAACACACCTCAATTTCATATCTTAAGAGGGGGTTCTGAGGTGGGCGAAATGTACTAGCAGCTACAACAAGGGAATCAGCCATCCTATTCTATTATCGGGGCATGAAATGGATATTGAATGCCAAGAATAAATTTTCTACCACATCCCAAACTTCATTCCTATAAGCCCTTAGCCTAGGATGTTTGGTCTGACACTGATTCCTGACTTGCCTAACCACCAGTTCTGAATCTCCCAGAACTTTTAAAATTTTTATACCCATGTTCCTGGCTGTCTGCAATCCTAACAGAAGTGCTTCATATTCAGCCACATTATTAGTGGCTTCATATTCTAGTTTGAAAGACAGTGGGACCCATCTTCCTGTAGGAGATATTAATAGCACTCTAGCTCCATTTCCTTCTCTTGAATTTGCTCCATCAAAATGTAGTGTCCATATTCCTGCTTCCATGTTCTTTGAGGGCTGCTCACTCTTGATCTGGCAGAAGGATGGTTCATGAGCATAATCTTGATCTTCTTCCAGCATCAAGCATGAGAAATCTCCTTCCTTATTGTAGACTGGTGAATTTACAGAATTGTCAGCCTTAGTCACCATCCTAACAAATCTAGTCTCCCTGTATAGTCTCCTCTCTTGGCCACCAAAAGCTGGGATAGTGGCATATGTTAAATCCATATTAATTGATCCGCCAATTTTTTGTCCCCAGGACCTTGACAGCAACATGCCAAAGCGAGCTGGAATGTCAGCCACCACTATGTCCATTACCACACTTTTTGCTGGGATTTGGGCCAAATTGACTACCAAATCCTTGATCACCCCTAAACATTTAACTCTTTTGGAATCAAATGAGTAGAGGTCTTTGTATGGATGTGTTATTTGTAAACCTAGTTGTTCCATGACTGACAGAGGCATAAGATTATGGGAAGCTCCAGAATCTAACATGCAGTTATGTAATAGTAGGTCATGGATTACTAGAGACACATAGAAGGGAGGAGTATAAGGATCTATCTCCTCAACATGTGAGCCAAAAACTACCATGGGTCTCTCTTCTTGAAGGTTGAGACTATCTGGGATGATTGGTGCTTCTGGAGGGAGCATGAAAGATGTGACTTGAGATTGATATGCTGGCTGTTTCAACAGTTCAGTCAGGGGGACTGGGATTTTGACCTTTTCAAGTTCCTTTTGCAGAATAAATGCAGGAGGGGACTTTTCTATCACAACCTATTTTGACTCTTTATTTTCAACTAGGGGCTTGGCTTCTTTTGACAGAACTTTGGCATTAGGGGAAGTGACTACTTTTGAAGAAGAAGGAATTTGATCATTAGACTGCAAAGGTTTGTTTAGAGGTTGTTTACCTTTGTCTGCAGCTATCTGCATTGTAGACTCCTTCTAAGTAGGTTCTTCCTTTTGGGGTAGCTCTTCTTATTTCTCTTGGGTACGAGTCCTCTTCCTAGAATACCTGAGATCATATCGTCTATTGAAATGAGTTTGCATGAAATCATCAAATTGTTTACAATAATGATCAAATTCTGCTTCTTCTGCATCTCTGATCTTCTCCTCTTTTTGCAATGAGCGCCCAGCTTTATCATTCCCTTGCAAAGGGCATTCTTCTCCATCACAATTTGAAAAGGCAAGATTTTCATCCTCCAGTCCATAGGCGATGTCATCAGTAGAATCATCTACTGGACCTTCCAAGTATAGTGGTTGTGGTACTTGATCTTGTTGTTCTTTTGATTCCCTTGGCAATATTTGTAGGGGTGGTCTTCTGTACTGAGGATTGTAACCTTTGTTTGGAGCATTCTGGAATTTTTTGAAAGCTGAATTATTCGCCTCCAATTCAAGCTTAACCATTTTCTTAATCAATTTTCTCATTTCTTCCATTTTGTCTGAATCTCTGTCCTGACTAGAAGTGGATGCCTCCTCTTTGCCCCTTCTTCTGGTATCTTGCTCAACTCTTCCTTTTGATTTGCCAGTGGAGGCAAAGTTTGCTTCCAACTCTAGTGCATCTGCCTGAGCATCATCCAGAGTAGCAGGCTTTCTTTCTCTGGGAGAGAAGCCAAATTCTGAATCAAAGGCTGCTACGAAAACAACTTTAGCAGTGGTTTGATGGGGTTTCATATCAGCAGGGAGACTCAGATATAATTTATTAAATCTCTTGATAAATTCTGACACTCCTTCATTGTGTCTTTTCTTTAGTGTATTGAACTCAATGAGAGAATTTCCATGATCTTTCTTCTCTCCCCATTTCCTGAGGAAAGTGTCTTCCATGTTATCCCAAGTGGTAATAGAATCGCCAGCCAATGTTTTAAACCATTTTTGAGCTTCACCATCTAGAGATTGCACAAACAGTCCTAAGACTACATCTAAATGTTCGACATTAAAGTTCTCTGCAAATGAGTAGAAAGTCTCAAGATGTTTTTGAGCATCGATTTCATTTTCTCCATTGAATCTGGGCAAGACCTTCAGATAATCTTGGGGCATATCATTCAGCACTTGGGGTAATGCCAGGGGAGCATATTTATTCATCAAGAAAGCTGGAACATTGGCCATTGGAGGAGGTGGAGGTAGTACAATAGTTTGATGAGTAAGAGGAGGAGGAGGAAGTGGAAGTGGAGTATGAATAATAATAGGAATATACTCAACTGCAGCTTGAGGGGTTGAGGGGAACAAAGGTCTATTAACAACAAATACTTCGGTTATTTCCTTGACCTCTTCAACCTCGGGAGTAGGATGAAGACTGATTTTATTTCTGATACCCTCTCAGAGTGGACTGTCTGAGTAATAATAATCAGTATCTCCCACAGTGGAGTCGGGAATTTGCAACTGAGAATCTTGGGAGGAGGAGGAAGGACGATATTCTATAGGCACTTCAGGAATTTGGGAATGGGCTGATTTCCTTTCCCTCCAATTTCTTCTATGTATAATCTAGACAGGGTCAGACACTGAAGGTGTCTTTGGCCTAGAAGAATCTGACCTCAGGTGTGGCTTACGAGGAGCTAGGACTGCAAATAGATGTATCAAATAACAAATGTGGAGTCGCCAAGGTGAGGGATCTACAACTCTCAACTCTCCATGTTCACCTACTTGAAGACTGAATAAAATTTTGTCGAGGCCCAGGGATTCTGATTTTCTTAAATTCGATCCCCGTCAACAGCGCCAGAAAGATGTTGTAGCTCCTAGAGACAGCCTAGAGTTGTGATAGACCAGTGCCTAGGACATCTTAGCATAGCAAGGAGCATATAATATAATGTATGAAGTTTTCAACCTCAGCTCACATGCTATCTCCTGTAAATAGGGAAATAAACTAGAATGGGACCAAACTCTCAGAAACTGACACAGGAAAAGAGATACTGCAGAGGCAAGATGCAGAACTCTAATACAAAAGCAACAAACAATTCAGAGACAGTTTGCTGCAAAGCAGGCCGATTCATAAATACTTCACAGACATAAATTATCAGAAGGTGTATATAGTGAAAGAAATATTGAGAAGATACTAGTCAACATTGAGCTGATACCCAGATATACAATACCACCATGCATGGGCTTACCAATCTAAGAATCCATACATGATAATAACATTTTAAAAGCACCCTCCCAAAGCAACTAATATAGCAGACATATGGTTAGCTGAATAATGGAACAGAATATCATGCATGAGCCATATTTAAAGCGCTTGACCGATCCGAGCATGGGCATAAACTAGGATGAATCCATACCAAAGACCAGTGAGCCACTCGCATTCCAAAACATGATACAAGGAGCATGGATGAAACGAAATGATATATTAAAATAACACATAAGAGAAGTTACAGATTGTGAAATACCAAAGACCTGAATCCTCTTTGACAGATAGAACTCCTCCTCACTGAGACCCTATGGGCTCTGAGCCTTCATACAAGAGTTTTACAGAATGTATGCAAAAATCCTTTCACTGCATAATTTTCTGATAAAAATCTGGAACCTCTACAATGCCTTTCTACATGGTTTTTATAGGAGAAACTAAAACCTAGTAAAAGAGGTAGGTGATGAACATTTAATTTACATAATTAAGGCAAAATGGCGGAAGCATTCGCGCCCATATTGTTGAATGACTGTGCTATGTTGTTTGTACTCTGTGGTCTGCTAACTAAAATAAATGCACTGGGTAGAAATCTCTCCAGGGACACGGCAAAGCAGTAAAATCACACAAATACCCGTCCTTTCCTGGAAAGAAAACTCTGTTGAAATAAAGCCTTGAGGACATTGTTTTCTGTGTATAGATCTTTCGAATGATGTGTAGGATCTTCAACTTGGTACTCTGCTTCAAAAGGTTAGAACAAGGCCCCCAAAATCTTCAGCTACCTGCATTTAGTTCTCTACCGATCACCGATATTCTTTCTCTACCCCATTGATATCTCCATCTATGAAATCGGCGCCTTGAATGTCCCTGTAGGGTTTGACAAATTTGAACCCTGCCTCTTAAATTGAAGTCTTGTCGATTGGGCTTCTGAGGACTTCCTTCATAATTCTGCTATGAAAAATGGTCCTTTGACGTGTGCTTAGCTCCTGTAATGGATGCTGCAAATTATGATAATTATTCATCACTGTCAACCTGAAAAACACACAAAGTTGTGAAGAAAACAAATGCATGGGGGACGGGAATGCCATGTAAGCGACTGTGTAACAGAGCGACGTGATGAAGTGGCATAAATATGCAGAGTGGTGACGAAGAAAATGTAGTGGAAATAATGGCGGAAGGGCTGGCCGGAGTTTATAATGTGGGAAATTAAAATAAACATATGAATGTAATGTATAAATGGTGGAGGAAGAAATGCGATGAACACGTGGGATGATGACGTGGAGGAAGACCGAGTCAACAGTGGGGATGATGAAATCTTGGCCGTCCGATCTCAGGAGGAGATCGACGGTTGAAAGAGCGTCGGGGGCGATGGACAGTGGGCCAGGGACGTAATTTTCTTATGGTTAAACCTCATGCAGCTTTGGAGCGCGATGACTGTCAGATGAAGGTTCTCAGATCAGACGGCTGTGATGAATATCGCTGCGCGTATTTTTCCGAACAATAATGCGCGATGGAGAGCGGTTTCGGGGCCGTACGCGGAGACACCTGGTGGGGAATGAGTGGAATCGCTCTGTTTTGAAGAATATCGCCTGCCGCTGAAAAGCGATGCGATATAAACCACCCGGTTTTGCAATGGGAGCGGGCGTGGGGACCACCAAGACAAGTGCATCGTGAACCGTTGATCTCATGGTCTAATCGGACGGTAGTTGGGAGGTCTGCGGGGCGGGATGGAAACGAATAAACGCTATCCCATCTTGTACAGATCTACGGCTCGAACTGCTCCCGATATTCTTTCGATAAGCACTTATAGAGTTAGCACTCAGTTCAGGCTTTCGGTCTCGTGGAGGAAGAGAACAGAGGGGCTAGGGCTGAAGGAGCTATGCCTCGAATATTTTCAAATATGAATTTCCAGCCTTTGATAATGTATTTTGGAGGCGGGACATGGTAATGATAGGCTTGAGAAGGGTTTTGCAAGGCTGCAAGGGGGAATTTGAGAGCTTTAAGCCAGATTGCCTGTGAAATTTTATAGGAAGCGGATTATGATCAACACACGCAATAGATATCCAGATAGCAACGCCTAAATTATCTTCTACAGAAGTATTTATAGAAGAAATGAAGAGGTCGGATGAAAGAAAATATCTCTAGGTTCAATTAATACAAGTTAATGCTTCTCGGCCTTTGAGGGGCTCAATAGAGAAGTTTTCTGATATTTCCTCTGTATTAATTGGTTTTCATTAAGTATTAAGCTACTGGGTAGATTTTGTTGACTTTAAAACTCATTAAGTAGGCTAGCAATAACTCTGGCTTCCTTTAAACAAAATATCACTGACTTAGGCAATAACTCTGCCTTATTTTGCTTTATTGAGGCTGTAGGTGACACTTTAGTAGCTGGAGAGGATTCAATTGGCCTCTGATGTGGCAGTGGAGGCCTCTTTTACTAATATTTTTCTCTGTCTTACCTTAAAACACCTTAATCTGTCTTTACTCTCTGTTTTAGGCTTAATTAGCCTTGATATTTGTTCTCGGGTCTCTGTTCCTTAACACTATCTTTATCTCTTTGGATTAGGTGTTAGATTCTTGAAGTTATACCTTAATCCCTTTAAACTCTGCTTTAAAATATTTATTCTTCACTTTCACTCTGATCTTCACCTTTGGAACTGATACTCTTTGTTTATTTGATGTTTTACTGTGTTTTTGTTGTTTTGCAGGCGCGCAGAAGGTTTACACAGGTGGAGGTATTTGTTTTAATGAAGAACTCCATGGATCCCTCCCTGTATCGAAGGTTAGGAATTGTCATTCTTGGCCTTTGTATCATTTTTAAATCTATGGGAAAAACCCCATATAACCTGCAAAAAACAAAGAAAAGTTATGTAATCCTGCGGAAAATGGGTTTAAACACTGCTTTGGGCGGTTTGGGAGCGAGGGTGAATCGGAACCGTTGGATTAGAATAACCAATGATCGAGATTAATCGGTGGTGTCGTTCGAGGGGTTAGATGGTGGGCAAACGAAATGGAGGCGAAATTAAATCGGGACTGTCCGATCTCAGAGATCGACGGTTAAGATAAAAGCGGAAAATAACATTATGGAGGACAGTGGTTTGGCGGAAAACCGGTAGTGGTTTTTGCATTGCATTTGGGTGGTATGCGGTTTTGCCAAAAAAAATGCGATATGATATACCTTCTAACACCTGTCCATTTAAAAACTGTTGGTTTCACAAAAAAATTTGGTGTTAACTTGCGGGCACAAAATTTTTTTGAAACACATCATCAACCTTCGAATCGGATGCTCGAGATCAGATGGTGTGGATCACACAAACGGGCTAAGTGGCAAGGTAATCGGGGCCCACAGTGACGTGTGGTATTTTTTCATGGAGCGGGTGATCATCGGGTGAGTTTGGACGGTCGGGAAAAGATCTTGGCCGTTGGATCTTAAGAACTAATGGTTGTGATTTAACAAATGGGGTGGGTTGTTGATGTAGGAAAAGATAAGGCAGGATTAACGGGCGGAAGAATGAAGCCCAATGGCCATTGATCTACAGAGATCAATGGTCCAAATTCGTTTTACAATTTATATGTTGGGAATGAAAAACAAAGGAAAAAAGGGGTTTGGAAGAGGGTTTAGTACCTTTTAGCGCCCGATTGCGGGGCCTTAGGTCGTGTGAAGGGGGGCTAAATAGGATATAGGCCCTCAGGGGCTAAATAATCCTATAGTGGAGAAAGGGTGTTTTTAAACCAAAAACAATGATTTTTAAGCCAAACTGAGGGTTCTGATAGGTGAAATGAGGGGATTTAATACCAAATAAGGGGAAATAAAAGGTTTTAAAGGGTTTTTGGAATGATTTAGAGGTTAGAGGAAGCGTTTTTTTAGGATTTTATGGAGGAAAAAGGATGAACAATGGAATTGTTTTATGAGTGAAAGGAGGAGTGAAAATGATGGAAAATGGGCTTTTTAAGCATTATTTCTCTTGGAAAACAACAGGTTCTTTAGGATAAAGAGGGAAACAACAATGAATATTAACTCAAAGGGTAAAGATCCTTATAAGACTTTAAGAACTAAAAATTTGGTCATGAATTGTTTCTTAAAGGCTAAAAGAGATTTAACCACCATTTGATATGGAAAATTTTATAGGTGGCTAATAGGATATACAAGGTGAAGCATGCAACATATGGAAGCATATATAAATAAAAGGCCATATTTGTGGTCAAGGGGTTCTCTCAGGTTTAGGGAATTGACTATGAGGATAAATTTTCTCTAATAGCAAGGTACTCATCCATCAAATAAATTATAGCACTGGTTGCGCATATGGGGTGGAAGATCCATCAGATGGATGTGAGTACAACATTCCTCAATGTATTAATTGAGGAGGAGGTACACATCGAACAACTAGAAGTTTTTGAGACTTTTTACACAGAACCGAATGGGTGGAGACTCAAGCGAGCATTGTATCAATTGAAGCAAGCACCCCATTCTTGGTACACTAGGATCGAAAAATATCTTACTAGATTGGGCTTCACCAAAAGTGAAGCAGATGCAAACCTTTATCATATTGTGCTTGAAGGTAGATTATTGATTATTTTTTTATATGTCTATGATTTAATTTTAACCACTGATGAGAAGTTGATCATATCTTCCAATGAGGAACTTGAAAGAGAGTTTGAAATGAAGGACATGGGACTCATCCATTATTTCCTTAGTTTGGAAGTATGGCAAGGAGATGGGGAATTTTTTTTCGAGTCTATTAGTGTCAATATGTTTAGTGATAAAATATAGTCTTTTAGTTTACTTTTTAGTAGTCATATGTGAAACTTTTTTGTCTTTTCAAAAAAAAATTCAAAATAAATTTTAGTCATTGAAGGAGTCTAGATCAGAAATGTTGCTCCCCTCATCCCATCCATGGCCATCATCACTTTAAAATTCATCCCATTCTTTGTCATTTAGAAGTCTTAATTCATTCACTCCATCTCATCTAGGTATGCTCTCTAGGTGTCATTTTTTTTCCTTTGAAATGTCCAATTTGTCATAAAACAAAGCAAACAATCCTTCATTTCACTCATAAGTATTTTTAAGGGGAGATAACATATTTAGGAAGAAAATGTAATACAATTTGTCTTATTTAAAAATTTGTTTTAATGTCAAAACATTTCAAAAGGAAAAATTGTCTTATTATTTCACTATAGGACAAAAAAAATCATTTCAAACCTTATAAAGGACAAAGGAAACTCATCAAAACTCTTATTCTCTTTTTTTGTGTGGTAGAGCTCCTCTCTTCCATTGCACTCCTTAGTGGTCAAGGGTTAAAAAAAAAGGCAGAAAATACTCCAAGGAACACTTTTTTACACTTTTGTAACTTCTGCTATGCTTCTGGCGGCAGTTGTTACGCTTCTGTAGTAAGTTTCTATGCTTCTAGAGGCAGTTGTTACACTTCTATAGCAAGTTGCTATGCTTCTGGAGGTAGTTGTTACGCTTTTGTAACTAGTTGTTATTCTTCTATAGGTGGTTGTTATGCTTCTACTACACGGTGTTACGCTTCTGGAAAGAGTTCATAATTTAGGTTTTTTTGTCTCCCAAGCCATTCAATCAAACTCAAGGCTTGTTGGCATCAGTTCTTGGAGTTCTTACAATAGTAAGTTGACTTCCTATACCCTCCTGTGGTCAAATTTTTAAGCTTACTATTGATTTTCATAGTCACTTCATTCTCCATTATATTTTCACATCTTCATATCATTTAAATATTCCAGTGAAACAAACCTTAACCCTCTCATATAACACTATCCTACACCTCCCACATACATCATACTCCCATCCCTCACCATCCATATCTTTTCTAAGAGCCATTTTCACCAAACCCTTATTTTTAGCGAGTTTTCAAGTGTTAAACTCAGAAATTCCTTTGTTTCCCTCATTTGACCACCTTCCTCACATCCATTTCACCTAATTTCACTCATAACATGGAGCCAACATGCAAGCCTATCTCTTGAATTATTTGCATAATTTTCCTTGGCTTTAAAGCACTTCATCTCACCCTCTAAGTCTACCTCATCCCTATACTATGTTCTTCCCAAATTACACTACACATGCTCATTCCAACTACACACTAGGTTTTCATCATTTCACTAATAAACAAGATAGAGGGTGAGAAGAAAAACTTCAAGGGAAGGCGCCAGCTCAGATTAGAACCCTGCACCATGCAAGAAATCAATGCTTAACCCTTGGCCAAAAGATGCTTTGAGAGGACTGGATATTTGAGATTCTGTGAGAAAATCATGGAAGAAGGATGCCATCTCCAATTTAAAAGCTTATTTTCCACAAGTTACATTATGGGAAAGGCCATCATTGTAGGTGTATATTTCAACATATCAGCATACATGATTTCTTCAGCAACAATTATTACTAGTCATGAAGAAAAGTGATTCAAGGGCATGGACTTAGACCTTGAAGATTACAAATTGTTCCTCAAACCTCATGCCAAGGAAAACCCCAAATTTAATCATCTACAAACCTTCATACATCATCCATTTACCTTACCCATACACTATCTATCACTCATGTCCCTCCTTTATACCATTTCCACTAAAGCCCTAGTTTTCACTATGTTTTTGCAGGGAAGCTAGTGAAATTTTGTGTTTTGACCTTTTGGGAACCTTTCACATGCCCATTCCCAAAACTTCCACTTGCATCCAATAGCCAACGCATCACCCTACCTCCCCAAAATCTTAGGGATTTTTCCCTAACTTCCTTCCACTTCATTTTTGTCCCTAAAACCACTCTACCACTATCCCCTTTTTTCCTAATTTTCCACCTTCCCTATCCACTACATCAAGCTAGGGATTTTATTATTGAAAAAATTCATGGAGGGTGAGAAGAAGGTCCATAAGGGAGGTCACCACTCCAGGTTTTAGCCAACTCAGACCCATGGCATCATTTTTATACCTTCGTGATCAAGCTAGGGTTTACATTGCATGCTAGGAAAATTTTGCTTCAAAATCCATTTATGAAGAAATGGAGATGAGTTTGCCAAAATTGAAAGATTTTTTTGTTAAAAATATGCCAAAGAACAAATTTTTATTTTATTTTATGCATAGGTATTATGGTTTGAGAGAAATTCTGAAAATACAGTTGCTCCAGGTCATTTTTTGCACTTTTGGATAGGTTGTCTTCAAATAATTGTTTTTCCATTTGGAGAAGGGTTTTGTAGTTCTTTGATGATTCCATTGTGTATCAGACATCCTAATATTTCTCACCATACCACTTTCAGCCCAATTATCCTTTGGGAAGGCCTCTAAAATACCTCTCAAAGTAGGCAGTACGCTTCTTCTTAGTGTGTGCTACACTTCTGCAAATTTTGAGTGATAAATGTCCAACTTGGATTCTGAGAAAATCAGAAAGTACTTTGGAACACTAGAGGAGGTTTTTGTTCATAACATGCCAAATAACAAAAAAATCTCTCAGTTTTGAAAAAATCATTATGGTTATAGAGATATTGATCCATATTTAAGCCCTATGTTTTCAGAAATTGTTTGGAAAATTCTAGATTTTTAGCAATTTTGGAAATTTCCTCCTCACAAAAGTCTGGCAAGTTTTTGTTATGATTATTTTAGGGGCATCCAAATGCTGATTTTATTATATGGATGGATGAATTATAATGATTACATCACATATCAGGAACCCTCTTTGCATGAAAGGATTTAAATTTATATAAAAGGCCACAAAAACACTTATTTTCTATGATTTTGCCACTTTTTTGGAGGCCTTGCTACGCTTCTGGAGTAACCTTGGGGGAATGAATGTTTGGAGGCCTTCCCATGGGTAATTTTGCAAAATTAAAGATGTACTGGAAACTATACACACAGGTCTAGTTGAACGTTCTTTCATAATGGGATTTGGACTCCTAAAAGTGCCTAAAAAATGGTTGCAAAATTATTTTACGCTTTTGTAAAATTCGGTTACGCTTCTATTAGAATGTGTGACACATCTGCATTGGATTCTTCAGGACACTTGTCAGGCTTAGAAAATGTCAGAAATTTGATTTTTTGCTTTCCTCGGAGTTAGAATTAGAGTAAATGAGTTGGTTTTTACCTCTTCTCATGAGGGAACATGTAATTTAATGTAAAGGACACACATTCCTAGTTCATAGATGAATTTTAGGGAATGGTTTCTAGCCTTCCTAGAATCTAGGAAATTACTTATCTCATGTATTTGTGATGCGTTTTGGATGGGATTTCGACCTGATGAGGTGTCATGGTTCATATTTTCTATAATTAGACTCTCTTTAGTCTTTTTCTGCTTTTGATATTCTTATTTTGTAGTGGATATTATTGTAACAACATTTTGGAATGAAATCAAAGACAATATTGCAGAACTTGTGTTGAGAATCTTGTGGTATGCATTGGAACATTGTTCTTTCTCTGTATGTTTATCTATTAATTTTGAATGATATGTTTTTCTCTTTCATATACATGGTTCCATATGTATAACTTGTAATTTTATAAGCAGAAATCATGTATGCTCATGCTTTGTTTTATACAAAGTTTACATGATATGTATATGTTCTTCTAAATGAATTAATTCACCTCATTGCTCATTCAGAATCTCTATCTCTTCATCCTATACTGAATGAAATATTAAGCATGGTTTTAAAATACCTATATATCCTTACACATTTTCCACAAATTGACCTTGGATTTCAGACCTAAAAACCCTAAACCTAGCCTCCTCACCGATTTTCCTATCCCATAATTAAAACATCAAACAAAAATCCTATTTACTGAGCTTATATACCTAGCCCAAGATCAATAGATATTAAATCATTCCATTGACTATAAAGTGATAATGAGAGAGCCCTCTCTGGTCCTTTTAGGGCTAGCTACTTGACCTAAAGTCTCGTCTATGGTTACCTTCCTTCATCTCCATTCACAGCCTTAGGAAGCAAGGGGGAGTGATAAAATTATTGGCTTCGTTGCCAGGGACCGAAGGTTAAATATTTCCCGAGAAAGAATGAAAAAGATGAGCTCTAATTGCTGATGGTGAAATAGTGGCCAGGCACAAGAAGGTTTTTCATTTTTCACTTGGCGACTCTAGTGTCAAAGAATCCAAAGGTTCAGAGTTTTCATGGTGACTCAAATGTTCAAAAATTGGTAGCTTGAAGAACTTTGGCAGCTTGAAGAACTTCTTGGTGACTTTACTGATTTCAATATGGATTCAACTACCAGAAGGTATGCTCCTATGGGTCATACTCACGTTCCTAGTTTTCCAAATCTAATTCCTTGCATAGATTGACAAACTTATCTTCTCAAATTCATAGATGGAAACGAGGTCGAGGCTATTCTACATCTAATAAAATTTCATTGGCATATACATAAGCTTGGAATTAGGTTTCATGAGGATTTTTTGATGAAAATATTTATGGCTACCCTAGAAGGGAAAGCAATATCATGGTATGAAGGGTTGAAACCAGGTAGCTTATTCTCTCTTAAATATTTTAACACAACATTCTTTGAGTTTTATGGAAAGTCTCACCATTAATTCTTGTTGTTCAAATATTATTGTGAATCATATGAATATTTCATTCAATACCTTGAAGAGGCTTTTGGTGATGAAGAGTATCTAGATTATGAGATCGTAGAGGCCCTTCATGAATATTCTTCTCAACATAAAATAACAGAGATTAGCTTCCTTGATATAAAGGATCATTCGCAGTATGCATCAACTCCTTATTTACTTGAAGATGAAATAGATCGGCATCCTAATATTCAATTTATATCCCATGAAGTTAACAATGTTTTGTAGCCTTGTCCGTCTTTTCATGATCAGGAGTATGAGAACTCTTTTAAAAAAGAAAAATAAATAAAAAAATCCATTGGTTTAATCATATTTTGGGTCAATGATCAAGGAAAAGTAGATTACAAATCCTTTTGAAAATTCTTATTCTCAACACCATGAGAATGCAGCCCAAGACGATGGGATTAAAGGGGTATGTGACATAGAATTTCATCTTGTTGTGCTAGTTATTGAAGAGTCCATTAAAGTTAATATTTTGCAAATATCTAATGAATATACTACTTTGAAAACTCTTATTTCAGATTCACATGAAGGATTACTCCTGAATCCATTTTCCGAAAGAGAGATATATGTACCTTCATATTTTGAAGATGCTAGGCTTCAAATTGACCATCATAAATTGCAGGAAAGAAGTGAAAAAGAAGAGGTTGTTTTAGATCCTTTTTCAGATTATGATCTTCCTTTAGGTTCAGAAATTGAAGAGTCTATTGATGAAGATGAATTTGTCTTGGATCCTATGGACGTGCACCATTTTTCTTTTGATAATATGGCTACTTGAAATGCAGATTTTCAAGAAAAAAATTCCCTTTATCCTTATATTATTGACGACCGTATGGCCAGTTTGTTGCAGCCAGTAATGAAGTTCGATGTTGTAGCATTCATTGATGAAGGTGATCAGTTTCAGCACATAGACAAACCAACAATTTGGAAGGATGTTTTTTTTTTCCTATTTTAATTCATCTAAAAAAGCTTATGTTGCATGTTCTTCATGCTCCTTTTGTCATTTTTTTGTAGCCATCTAGGAAGATGAATGTTATTGTATTTATGGATAATGAGCACATGTTCAGTGGAAACTTTGAGTTGCCTATCTTTTGTTTCTTTTTCCTGCTCGAGGAAAGTGTGAGCGAGATTTAAGTATCCATTTGTTGGATTGGTTACACTAGAGGGATTATATCGCATGATTGTATATAAATATTCAGTAGGTGGGCGATTATCATGAGGATTTGAAGCCTAACAAAAACTCCCTAAGATCTCGATGATCTACTTCCGTAAGTAGTTTAGTCAGTAGTCAAGTCATTTTTTGAGTCAAAGTCATTTTCTTTTTTAGTTAGTCATTTCTGTTTGTCGAAGTTTTTTAGTTTCTAGTTTTGACTCCATCATCCAATGGATAAGGCTACCTGATCTACGGTCTTGTTGAAACCTCCTGAAGGAGCTTCCATCCCCAGATAGAGCCAATGTTAGTGTCAATATTTTTACTGATGAAATTTTCTCTTTCATTTTAATTTTTAGTAGTCATAGGCCAAAAATTTGGTCTTTTCAAACAAGTTCTCAAAATAATTTTGTCATTGAATGAGTTTATGTCAGAAATGATGCTCCCTTAATCCCATACATGGCCATAATCACTTTAAAATTCATCCCATTCATTTTCATTTAGAAGTCTCAAGTCATTCACTCCATCTCATCTAGGTATGTTGTCTAGGTGTCATTGTTTTTCCTTTGAAAAGTCCAATTTGTCATCAAACAAGGCAAAGAATCCTTAATTTCAATCATAAGGCTTTTAAAGGGGATCTAGCATACTTAGGAAGAAAAAGTAAGACAAGTTCTCTTATTTAAAAATGTGTTTTAATGTCAAAATATTTCAAAAGGAAAAATTGTCTTATTGTTTCAGTACAGGAAAAAAAAGTCATTTCAAAGCTTATAAAGGACAAAAGAAGATAATCCAAACTCATTATTCTCTTTTTTTGTGTGGTAGAGCTCCTCTCTTACCTCCATTTCACTCCTTAGTGGTCAAGGGTTCGAAAAAAAGGCATAAAATACTCGAAGGAACACTTTGTTCAATTTCTGTAACATCTTCTACCATGGAAAATTTTAGGGGCTAATATTCGCAGGTGGGCTAATTTTCACTGATTTTTCTAGGAAAAAGATTTTCCAATTTCCATTTTTTATAAAAATTATTCCCCCAAGTATTACAATATAAAATTATTTTACCTTAAAAATAGCCAACAATATATAAAGACTATATATAAGAGCATTATAAATTTGAGTAATTTTACAAATATATCAATAAACATTTTATAGTTTTCATGATAGGGACTGCTGAGATTCGCCAATGTTTTTAAACTTCAAGATAATTTTACATCATTAAAATTTTCCCTATCTTCTACGCTTATGGAGGTAGTTATTATGCTTCTGTAGCAAGTTTCTTTGCTTCTGGAGGCAGTTTTTATGCTTCTGTAGGAAGTTTATATGCTTATGGAGGCAGTTGTTACGCTTGAGTAACTAGTTGCTACATTTCTAGAGGTAGTTGTTACACTTCTTATACATGGTGTTATGCTTCTGGAAATAGCTCAGAATTAGGATTTTTTGGCTCCCAAGCCATTTAAAAAACTCAAGGCTTGTTGGCATAATTACTTGGAGTTCTTACAACAGCAAGTTGACTTTTTCTACCCTCCTGTAGTCAAATTATTGATCTTACTATTGATTTTCATGCACACTTCATTCTCCATTATATTTTCACTTCTTCAAATCATTGAAATATTCAAATGAAAAAAATCTTAAGCCTCTCATATAAAACTATCGTACACCTCCCACATACATCATAATCCCACCCCCCACCATCCATATCCTTCCTAAGAGCCATTTTCACCAAACCCTAAATTTTAGCCAATTTTCAAGTGTTAAAATGGGAAAATTTTGTGTTTCCCTCATTTTACCACCTTCCTCACATCCATTTCACCTGATTTCATTCATAACATGGAGCCAAAATGCAAGCCTATCTCCTTTTTTTTTTTTGCAGAATTTTTCTTGGCTTTAAAACACTTCATCTCACCCTCTAAGTCTACCTCATCCCTATACTATGTTTTTCCCAAATTACACTACACAAAATCTTTCCATCTACACACTAGGGTTTCATCCTTTCAATGATAGACAAGATTGAGAGTGAGAATAAAAAATTCAATGGAGGGTGCCACCTCAAATTGGAACCCTACACCATGCAAGAAATCAATGCTTTACCCTTGGCCAAAAGATGCTTTGAGAGGACTGGATGTTTTAGATTCTATGAGAAAATCATGGATGAAGACTGTCACCTCCAATTGAACAATTTATTTTCCACAAGTTTCAGTATGGGAAAGGCCATCATTGCAGGTGTAGAGTTAAACATATCAAGAAAGGTGATTTCTTCAACAACAAGTATTCCTAGTCATGAAGAAAAGTGGTTCAAGGGCATGGGCTTAGACGTTGAATATTACAAATTTTTCCTCAAACCTAATGCCAATGAAAACCCCTAATTTCATCATCTAAAAACCTTCATACATCATCCATATACCTTATCCATACACTACCTATCACTCGTATATCTCCTTGCTACTATTTCCACTAAAACCCTAGTTTTCATTATGTTTTTGCAGGGAAACTAGGAAAATTATGTGTTTTGACCTTTTGGGCACCTTTCACATGCCCATTCCCAAAAATTCCACTTGAATCCTATAGAAAACGCATCACCCTACCTCCCCAATGTTTTAGGGATTTTTCCCTAACTTCCTTCCATTTCATTTTTGTCCCTAAAACCACTCTACCACTATCCCCTCTTTTCATAATTTTCCACGTTCCCTATCCACTACATAAAGCTAGGGCTTTCTTTGTTGAAAAAAATCATGGATAGGGAGGTCACCGTTCCAGGTTTGAGCCAACTCAAACCCATGGCATCATTTGTAGAGCTTCGTGATCAAGCTAGGGTTTACATTGCACATAGGGACAATTTTGATTCAAAATCAATTTCTAATAAAATGGAGATGCATTTACCAAAAGTGAAAGAGGTTTTTGTCAATAATATGCCAAAGAACAAAAAAATCCTTCATTTTATGCACAAGTATTATGGTTTGAGATAAATTATCAAAATACAGTTTCTCCATGTCATTTTCAATTTTGGATAGGTTGTCTTCAAATCACTTTTTCAGGGGTTGGGAGAAGGGTTTTGTAGTGCTAGATGACTCCATTTTGTAGCAGACATCCTAAGAATTCCAATAATACCACTTTCAGCCCAAAAATACTCTAGAAAGGCCTCCAAATTCCCTCTCAACATAGGGAATATGCTTCTACTCAGAGTGCGCTACGCTTTTGCAAATTTTGAGTGATCAACTTCAAACTTGGATTTTGAGCAAATGGGAAAGTATTTTGGAAACCTAGAGGCGTGTTTTATGCATAAAATTCCCAAGAAAAAAAAAACTCTCTCATGTTTTCAAAAAATGTTATGGGTAGAGAGATATTGATCCATCTTAAGCCCCATTTTTGCGGAAATTTGTTTGGAAAATTCTAGATTTTTTGCAATTTTGTAAATTTCCTCGTCACAGAAGCGTTGAAATATTTTATTAAGCTAATTTTAGGGGCATCGAAATGATGATTTTATTATATGGATGGACTAATTTTGATTAGTACATCACATATTAAGAACCCTTTTTGCATGATAGACTTTAATTTCGTAGAAAAGGCCAAAAAACCACTCATTTTCTACATTTCTTCTACCACTTTTTTGGATGCCTTGCTACGCTTGTTGAGTAACCTTGGGAGAGTGAACTTTTGGAGACCTTCCCATGGGTTATTTTGCAAAATTTAAGATGTTATTGAAACTAGAGACACATGGCTAGTCGACCATTCTTTCAGAATTGGATTTGAACTCCTAAAGGTGCCTCAAAATTGGTTGCAAATAGCTGCTACGCTTCTGCAAAATTCTATTACGGTTATGTTAGAAAGTGTTGCACATCTGTATTGGATTCCCCAGGACACTTGTCAAGCTCAAAAAATGTCAGAAATTCATGGTTTTTCTATCCTATGATTTGCCATTAGAGTAATTGATTTGGTTTTTGCCTCTTATCATGAGGGAACATGTAATTTAATGTAAGAGACACACACTCCTAATTCATAGCTGAATTTTAGGGAATGGTTTCTAACCTCCCTAGAATATAGGAAATAAATCATCTCATGTATTTATGATTAATTTTGGATGGGATTTTGACCTGATGAGGGTTCATGGTTCATATTTTCTATAAGTAGACTCTCTTTAGTATTTTTTTGGGCTGGATAGTCTTATTTTGCAGTGGATCTTATTATAACAGCCTTTTGGAATGAAATCAAAGACAATCTTGCAGAACTTGTATTGAGAATCTTGTTGTATGCATTGGTGAATTTTTTCTTTCTCTTTATGTTTATCTATTCATTGAATGATATTTTTTCCTCTTTCATATACATGCTTCCATGTGTTCATGTTGTAATTTTATAAGAATAAATTAGGTCTGTTCATGCTCTGTTTTATACAAGGTTTACATGATATGTATATGTTATTCTAAATGAATGAATTCACCTCAGTGCTCATCGAGACTCTCTTTCACTTCATCCTGTACTCAATGAAAAATTAATCATTCTTGAAAACTACCTATCTAGCCTCATACATTCTCTACAAATTGACCTTAAAATTCAGACCTAAAAACCATAGACCTAGCCTCTTGACTGATTTTCCTATCCAGAACTTAAAACATAAAAAAAAAAATCCTATTTACTGAGCTTACATACCTAGCCTAAGATAAATAGATATTAAATCATTCCATTGACTTTAAAGTGAAACGAGAGAGCCTTCTTTGGTCCTGATAGGGCTAGCTACCTGACCTAAAGTCTAGTGTGTGGTTACCTTCCTTAAGTTATATTCACAACCTTGGGAAGTAGGGCGAGTGATAACAGAGTCAAGGAAATTATGCCAATGATATACTCAAGAAGTTATGCATGAAGAGTAACATACCCATGGAGACTTATCTATTAGGGAATTGGAGGAAGGAGGATGCCACTTCAGGTGAGGAAGTGGAAGCTACCATTTATCAGCATCTTGTGGGTTCACTAATATATTTGGTCAACATGCGACCAGATATGTGCTTTGCAGTCAACCAACTTAATTAAGCTATGGTTAGTCCAACCAAACTATGTTAGAAGGAAAAAAATCATGGGTTGTGATACCTCAAAGGCACCACTTAGTTTGGAATATGGTACAAACGGATAAAGGGAGTGCATATTCAAGGCTTCACAGATGTAGATTGAGTGGGGAGTCCATCATACCTAAAGAGTACTTCAGGAGGAATTTTCATTGTTGGGTCCGCAACGGTTTCTTGGTACAGTAGGAAGCATATATTTGTGTCACTCAACTCAGCATAAGCAAAGTAAATGGTTGTCATTCAAGCAACATGTGAGGTGATCTGGATGAGAAATATTCTTGTTGGGTTATTTGGTGAAATGATGGATCCTAATATGATTTAATTTGATAATCATAATTGTATCAAAATCTATAAAAATCTTGTATTTTATGATCGATCCAATCATATCGATATCTAGTATCACCATCTACGATATTGTGTGAAAAAGTGGATTATGGTTTTGGAATACATTCCTATAGAGGAACAAGATGCACATATTTTGACAAAGGCTTTGTCAAGAGGAAAAATCATTTTTAATAGAGGCATGATTGGGTTATATGATAATCCATTTCTTGTTGAGAGGGAGTTTTGAAAATGTAGCAAGAAAATATCAGTTTGACTTTCCTTCGTCAAACTAGAGAAAATTCAAATTTTTATATCAGCAAAAATTCTTGGAGGTAGTTAACTAAGGGGAAAAGGCACTAGCCACTTAGTTAAATCAGTTAATTTGAGTTTGGGAAGCTTGAGTTCAGTTCAATATAATTTATTGCTAATTTAAAACAACATATTTTAGTTAAATTGAGTTATGGTTAGTTAAACTAGTTCTAATTGTTAGAAGAACTAGTGGAAGTTCAACTTCAGATCACTCTGTGATCAACCTCTTAACTAATCAATCAACCTGAAATAACTGATGCATGAAGATAATTCGAGTTACCTAGTTGACCTGGAATACTATGAGACTATGCTAGAATACACCCATGAAGTTGTAATAAGTTGATCATTTAACAAGAATATGAAGGGGAACTAGATTGTGACAAAAGTTGGAAGATCAAGATCATAGTAAATACTCCATATCATTCAACCACTTGGATGGGGAGGATGAAGAAAAAATTAGATATTTCATGAAGATGAAGTATAGAGTATACCTCTCATGAAGATTGAAGACAAAGCAACAATAGGAAAAAATTAGCATTTCCACCTCATCATAAATTCTATGTCATCATTGTCAAGCTATGAATTATGCAAGTGTCATCATAGTTTCATGTGTGTACATGTGTATTTCCACATCATTTGTGGATTTAATTATGTAATTATCAAAAGGAAAGGACAAAATGTAATGTGTGGAATTCCAAGAGTCATATGTGGAATATGAAAGTCACATAGTCATATATGTGTTGGCTTAAGGGGTCCTGACCTAGGTTTGGATTTAAGGTTTGCCAACAAGCCCCTATACTACTGGCCCTTTCGGAAATGACCTACTTTCACAGGCTAAGGTCCCACCCAAAGTAGTATGGGTGGGTGTTGGAATCAGGTTTCCGCACCCTGGGAGAAAGCAGGCAATTAAGGCAGTCTTGTTGGTATCTATCAGGTCCGCATAGAAGGAATCTTATTACCGAGCCCTTAACATTATAGACAACATGTAAACATAAAAAAGATATTATTATTAAGCAGATCTTAGCAGCACCTTTGCATCCACATGTTCATCATTAATTATCCTCACAGAATAACATAATCGCAACTAACTCATATAACACAGACACAATCGCAGCTAACACAGAGGTAATTTAATAGTAAATGCAACTAGTTCAGGTAACATAGTTGTTTCACATTCATTAACATCCAAAACCAAGTTACAAACCCAAGTCACACCTCGCACACACAGCCAGTGAGGTCCACACACAACAGGACTGAGGATCTCCGCGCACACAGCCAATAGGAGTCCTTACCCAATACTACCCAAAAAAGATCTCAATAGTTCATACTTAGCATCAATCTTACTTTTTTCTTAGACTCAAACTATCTATCTATTTATATCATCATAGCCTGTGCTATGTTGTGGTCCACAAACCATGGTTTTCAGACTCTAGGTCTACCCTTTGACCCATTACAATACATTGGGGGCTTTGACCCGCCCCAAAGCCCCTACAATAGAATAATTACTACAAAATATATATATATAAAATGGAGCCAGGGGGCCCAGTTCCAACAACATGGAAACAATTTTCTTTAGGAAAACTCCAAAATTCATATAGAAATCCAAAGGTTAGATTAGAAGTCCAAGTGTCATGAGGGTAATTCAAGAGTCATAAGGGATATGAAAGATCATTCCTCTTATTATAAAATAAACCCCATGCTTCAAGAAAATTTCTTTTGGAATCTTAGCCTTTGGAGAGCTAGGCTTGGCTTCTCTATCTTACCATAGGAGAGAAGATACTTCTTTGTAGAAGCAAGAAGTGACTTAATCTTCCACAATTGGAGCTAGTGAATATCCATTGTAACTATGTACTTGGACATTTCACCTAATAATCATAGGCTCAATGAGCCAACACATTTTCATGAATTTATCATGAGTGTAGTAAGACTATTATTTATATGTTTGCGGTATGTGTTTTTTTCACATGTACTAAGGAAATTGAGCTATTTTCGTGGATTTTGTACTTATATTGTTAAATGTGAGTTGTATTTTCTTTAACGATCGTTGTGTCCATGTGAACTACTTCACTAGATAACTGATGAATATTTTTATGATCGTGTGTGTCTATGTTATGTTAGTACTATTACTTCTAGAGACTCACTCATTAGGGCAATTTTGAGGTCTGAAATGGGCCTCTTAAGAAGAATGTACAACCAAAATAAAATTTATAAGAACCAATAGGATTCAAAATGATTATGTCAACCATGGGGGATGATTCACCATTTTTGGAGTAAAAATTAAAAAGATTAAAAATAATAAAACAATAAAACTACTTTTTCAACTTGTATTTTTAACTTATCTCCTAAGGTTTTACTCAAATTCCATGTGGGAGTACTCGTTTGATGCAAAATTAAATTTCTCATCCAAGGAGTGCTCATGTTGCATAATTTAGATGTACCACACTACATGAAAAATGATAAATACATGAAAAAATGTGATTGCAATCACATTTTTAATGTATTTCTCATTTTTCATGTAGCAGGTTCCATGAAAAGTATGCAACATGGGTAATCCTTGTATGAGGAATCAAATTATATATCTAGTGAGTGTTTCCGTGTGAGTAAACCCAAGTTGAAAATATGAGTTGAAAAATAGTTTTTTCTTCCCTCTAAAATTTTATGATTTAATCTAATCTTAATTTATTATTTCAACTATTATTTTATAATTTCCTTAGGAGGCCCATTTTAGATCTCAAAACTCCCCTAATTCCACTCTCTCCCCTCGTGAAAGCCTCCTTTTACAGATTGCAACTAGTGTTTCATAGTGTAAAATTTATTTTTGATTTCAAAGGTTATGTGCATACAATTGTTGCATTAAGATGACTATTTAAAAGAAATCCTAATGCGTACATTAATCATCAACCTAGGGTAAGTCTATTTATTTCAAGAGTGTTCAACAAAGTTTATGCAAGTGAAATCAGAGGTTAAAAAATCGTAATCGTTGCAAGAAGTAAAGTCAAATTCTTGAAGTTAAATCAAGACAATTCTGAAAGAAATCATCAAATAACTTTATTCAATCAACCTAACTTAACTATGATTTATTCTATGGAGAGAGAAAATTGAAATGAAAGGATTTAAAGAATTCACACTTAACCAGAATCACTAATCAACATCTATAGCAATCTATTTAATCAAACATGGAATATTGCAACAACTGAACATTGAGTAACTCACTCATGCTCTACAATTGAAATTCTCAATGACTGATCAACCAAATAATATCATTTAGAATGAACAAAAATCAAAATATTTGAATAGATCTGGTAAATGAAAGAATGACATTCATGCGGAAAGTAAAAGTGATTAATACTTTAAATCAATGGAAATGCAAACCACTCAATGATGATGAGATTTAAATTAATTATAATTCTATGAATCACCAAAATGATTAAGTGTAGAAAAAGAAAATAAGAATATAACATAGGAAAGTAGTAGAGATCTAGTGATCGGGCCCAGAGCCTCCAGAAGTCTCTGCCAGAAGATATTCATAAAATGATTATGAAAGAACCACTATCTCTTTCATTAAATTCAATAGTCAAGATACAACATTGCTGAGAGTGAAAAAATTGTTCTAAAGGAACGTAAATAATACAAAATAACAACATACGGGTAAAAATCCTCTCTTTATATTTCACCTATTAATATTTTATATCCTATGGAAAAACAAAATGGATAATAGTGAATCCTCAAGATCAGGAGATCCTGAGGATTTCGCAGTTGTCCAACAGATTTAATTATAAAATAGGTGTGATCCTCCTCATCTTTCGCTAGTTCGAATGAACATAAAACATTAGTTTCCCTTTCTTGGCCATTGTTGTTCAGTCGTTTGAACAATAGTTAATTGGTTTAGATTTCCTGAACATAAAAACAACGAAAGTTAGCTTTTATGCCAATAATCACATAGTTTGTTGATAATTAGTTTCACCCTTTGTTTACAATTAATTCTTCTATATTTATTTCCAAAGTGAAGGTAAACACATGAAAGTTAGTAATAAATCAAGCTAATTATGAGGATAAAATGTACCTTTTTCATGGCCCAACATACTCCCCAGCTTACCTTGTTGCATGTCCTCATGAAATGAGATGGTTGAGGTGTAACAATGTCAAGGAATAAGTAGGATGGACTTCCTCCTTATATAATATAAAACCATGTTTCTGTTTGAATTTTGAAAAATCATTGTTTACATGACCCTCTGGAAGATCATAGTGATGGTGATAGCCTTTAGGAGGGTACCATATAATCGAACACCTGTAGTGGCACCCTATCCATGTAGGACCCATGCATAAAATTATGTTGCTATATGTGTTAAAACGAATAACAAAAACTTTGAATTTCATGTAATTAAAGGGATCTTGATTCTTAACGTTGTTAGTGGAAGCCTTCCATCTTTGCTTGGCTGCTAAAAATCATCTTCTCTAATCTCCTGGAAGTATTATCTCCCTGCCTATACAATGTCCTTGTGGAGTGGCCCTAATTTAGCTATGACCCCTTCCTGTTTCATGAATCTCTTCTGTTGAGTGAAGATATGTAGGGGTTTAATGGGTTCTCTTCTAACCCAAAGATCCAAGACATGTTCCCTTCTCTAAAAAATGTTATATGATTTAGCCCATTTGATCTGATTATCAACAAAAGAAAGGAAGGCTTCAAATTGAATGTCCCCTATGAAGGGATTAGGGTTACTATCTCGCTCATCTTCCAAAAAGAAATTGTGTAGATACAATTCACATAGGAGGTGTTGAACCTTCTCATTATGTTCCCCACAACACTGGACAAACTCTGCAGTGGTCTTAAATTCGGTGGGTTTCCTGCTCTAATGGCTTTCACTTTTAATAACATATATTTCTCTAATAAAAACATAGCACAATTAGTAGCAGGTGATTTGCAAGATAATACATCCGAGTAAGCGAGAAAATAGTATTTGTTTTCTTCGTGGCTTCCTCAATCTGAGCTTGTGCTTTCTTGACCTTTTCACGTTTGCCTCTGAAGTTGGCGAAACTTTTCATCTTCGGTTGCAGCAAGCTTGTTGATTTTTTTCCAGCAACTCTTGATGCACCTGTAAGGGTACCAATTCCTTCTTATATTTTTCCAACTCCTGCTGGGTCCATGAAAATTTGTTTTGAAGCCTTGAAATAACAACTTCTTTTATCAGAGGAGTATAACAAGGTGTTTCATCTGTCTGAGTTTCCTCTGTCTATGTTTCCATTTCCATTTGGGTTTCAACAGTGTCTGTTTCTTTTTTAGGCTTCAGACCTTACCTATCTCTTTTAACCATTCCCTTAATTGCTTGACTGTTTTCTTCAATTTGTTGTAATTTTTGCACAACTTCATCAACTTAAACCTAACTAGCTTATTCTTCTTTATACAGTTTCAGTGGAAGAGGGCACCATATTTTTTTTAGGCACAAGGGGAGTTGTGCCAATTCCTAGGCCATGATCTAGTGAGACAATGTTTTCTTTAGGCACCAAATGGGTTGTGCCTATATCGGTATCATGGTCCAATGGGACAATGTTTTCTTCAGGAACCCAAGTGGTTGCGCCTATATCAGTATTGTGGTCTAATGGGACAGTATCACCCGACTGGTTTTCAGGTTCATGAGCTCTCTCTATAAGGGTTTCTTCTTCCAAATATTAATTACCACAGGGAGTTGAATCCCTTGAATCCTGCAATTCCTCATCAGAAGGTAAAATCTCAGTGTGGTTAGAATTTCCAGCAGAGGTAGACTGGTCTAGGGGATAAATTTTTCCCTCACAATTCCTGAAGGGATTTCTTTCTTTGCGGAATGCACTCATACTTTCCGGCACTCGGGCCATTTTTTCCTCATATTCCAGTAGGAATTCATCTTGCGTGCTTAGAGGAGGTGGATGTGATGGCCATACCTCATCAACCAAGGTTGAGGTGTCTTTTCATGGACTTAATCATTCAGAGTGTCTTCGTTTTACCGAAACCGAGGTCGAGGGATAAGTCATTTTTCTTCTTCATTTCTTTGGAACTTATATCTCTATTCTCGGCTGGTCAATTTCTCTATTATCAGGATTTCCTTCTAGTAGGGTTAGGACAAGGTTTAAAAAGTTGTCCCAAGTTAAATGATGCTTAGTCAATTCATGAGTGAAAATAAAATTTATCAAACCATGATGGTTGTTAACTGTATGTGGATTCTTAGCCCTCCTAACCCGACTAGATATGTAATGCAACAAAGAATCCAAGATGAATGGAAAATTAACTGAAATTTTCTATTTGACTATGGCTAGAAGTTTGAGTTGTCGGGGTTTTACCACGTATTGGCGTCTATCGTAAGTAATATACTTTTAAATGATGATTGCCAATTATTTCCAGGTTCCTTCAAAGAGCAGGATGAATCCCTTTTTCTTTGCATACCAATTTCTCGTCTGGGTCCTAGAACACTGCAACTACTTCACGTAAGAGAACGTGCTTGTCAATACACCTTTTTCCTATTTCCAGAAGTCTAGAAAACTCATATATTGTAGATTTATATACTATTATATCTCTACCCTTCACAATTGTTTTCCCATCCTGCAGTTTTTGCAGGAATCTAGTGCTATCTCAGTGTGGAATCCCTATATTTGTCCCGATATGGGAAGCAGCTAGCGCTTTGAAGGATAGCACGAGCCTATTCTGTGATATTGAGTACTGTGAACTCATTACAGGTAAATCTCGCATGCATGACTGTTGTGTTTCAGAGACCGAATTCACACTTATTTGTGCACTACTCACGACTTCATAAATTTGGAACAACATAAATAGTGCATGCAAATACTTTAAAAATATTTTTTAAAAAGAGTATAAATGCAATTATATTCATCTATTATATTAGCATGTTTCTATGGATTTTGATAATTATTTCACATGCTTACTCATATTGTAGACCTTTTCCCCTCCAATGAGAGAAGGGTGTCCACTCATTTAGAGCGTAGAAAAAGATGAAAGATGTTGAGGATCATTAATTCATCGGAATAATAATTAGAACGATGTAAATTGCGGCAGAAATCAGTCATATCAGCTCAAATCATAAGGAAGGTGGGAGATTATCAAAAAGGAAAAAAATGGATACATAATTATTATGGGAAAAATATTTTTTGATTTGATGGAAAGTTATGGTATAAAGATGATAGGTAAGGAGTGGTACTAGCTGCTAGTATCAAGTGATTAGGCATAATTAATTTAATTCGTATCAAATTGTAGTTTTACAATGCATATTGATTAATATAAAGGTAACGTTTTTCAAATGGTAAATTATCCTTTGGGAATGATTCAGTAGGAATAAGTGAATATAGAATGACTGGTCGTTAACATGAAACTTCATTTCCATAAGCAGAGCCACTACTACCAGCAGACATCGATAGCCTCGATAGGGTTTCTTTTTAACCCAAAAATGAGCCAGAATCCTTTGTTTAGTATTTAAATAATTTCTTTGATCTTACAGAGAGACCATTGTGTTGGCATGGTAACTAGATAACCACAGTGCCGTTCACTAGAATTTAACTAAGTAATGAGGTCGGCTCGTGATCAGACCTCCTGTCCTTCAGGTAGTTTTTTCTTTGCTGGAAGACCATTTCCCTAGTGTGGTAGCCATTATGGGAATGTTACTTGATATATCCTTATGATCATGGTAGACTGTCTCATGATGAGACCCCCTATCCTCTTTAAAAATATTTTCATATTATTTTATTTTTATATTTTTTTTGGATCATAAATAGAGGGAGGCTGATTAACTCCTTAAGAGTTAGGAATGGTGTGAGGAGAAAAAATAAATGCCAATAAAATTTATACCCCTATTTCTAAGTCATCATGCCCCAAAGGATCATCCATTGATAGTGTAAAAAGATAAACCAGCATGGCATTAAAATAATGAATCCTTTATAATATGTCTAAAGAGGAGATATCCAGCAAGCCATTATATAGTAAACCATATCAATGCCCGAAAGTAAAGATACTCATTAAAGGTAAAAAAAAAATTATAATGTTATTAGTATCGTTGTTTTTCTCCTTCCTAGAGACACATTCCCCATTCAACATGATGATTTTCATGACAAAATGTATGAAAAAATGGTTAAAAGGCAATAAAATTGGCAAAATTTTATTTAGACAATTAAATATTACAAAAACATGATTTTTAATTTTATGGAACAACAATTGTTCAACTGATTGAACAACAAATGTTTAATCGATTGAACAACAAAAACACACAAAATAAAAATCAGTTGTTCATTTGACCGAACAACAGCTATTTATTTGATTGAACAACAACTATTCAATTGATCGAACAACAAAAACATGAAAAGGAAAAATCAACTGTTCATTTGACTGAATATTAGTTGCTCAGTCGATTGAACAACAACTATTCAATTAATCGAACAACAAAAGCGCACAAAAGAAAAATTAGTTGTTCATTTGACTGAACAACAACTGTTCAGTTGATTGAATAGCAGTTGTTCAATTGATTGAATAGCAAAAACATTAAAAATAAAATGGAATATTCATTTGATTGAATAGAAACTGTTCAGTTGATTGAACATCAGCCGTTCAACTGTTTGAACAAAAAAAACACGCAAAAGAAAATCGGTTTTTCGTTTGACCGAACAACCACTGTTTAGTCGATTGAACAACAGTTGTTCAATTGTTTTAATAGAAAAAACACACAAACGAAAAATTAGATGGTCATTTGACCAAAAAATAGTTGTTCAGTCAATTGAACAATGTTTTTCAATTGATTGAACAGTGAAAACACGCAAAAGAAAAAATAGTTGTTCATTTGACCGAACAACAGTTGTTCATTCGATTGAATAACAACTGTTCAATTTTTTGAACAGAAAAAAGCATGCCAAAACGAAAGAAGGAAAGAAATAAAATATAAGGATTTTTGCATTTGTATAGTGATGCTTATATGAAAACAACAAGTTACAATCAAATGCAGGAAAAAATATACATTATTTACAAACTGAAAGGAATAGATTTTCATGAAAGTAAAGTTGTCGGTTCATTACTCCCTGTAGCTAAAATTTGCATAGCGGGGTCATTACGTACCTATTAGAAAAAATACTCCTTTGTGAGTGGTTTATGATAAATACATACCCAATATCTGTTTACTCAGAAGGAAGAGCCGAACCCATCTATGGTGATCAAAGTGAGAGTGCCATTACTATGCACTTCTTGAATTTCATATGGGCCGAGCCATATTTTTTGTAATTTAATTAGGAAGTCTTGAAATTTGATTGGTAGAGGAGTGCCCAGCCTCCTTCATAAAACATCTTCTTGATAATGTTGTCATGCCACTGAGTCCGTTGTTGCTGAACGAATGTGGTACGTTGTAGAGCAAGTAACCTGGCTTCCTTTAATTCATTTATCTGTTGAAGTCTTTTAGTTTGCACCTTCATCAAGTCTAATCGCACTTCGTGAGCTGTTCTGAGAGTCTTTATTTCAAATTCGATGAGAAAAATAGGTTCCTTTCCAAATACAAGTTGGTACGGATAATATCCAGTAGTATTTTTCCAATTTGTGTGGTAATCCAACAAGGTCTCTAGTAGTCTAGTAGCCCAGTCTCACTGATGTGTTGAAACTGTCTTAGTCAGAATTGCTTCAACGACCTTATTAGTACTTTCGACCTACCATTTTGCTTGTGGGTGGTACTGAGAAGTGATTCTATGCGTGACGTGGTGGTTCCGTAAACTGGCTGTAATATTGTGTCCTATGAATTGTGCCCCTTCATTTGTTATCATTTCCCTAGAAAAACCATACCACACAAATATCTCAAAAATAAAATTAATAATAGTTTCTTCTGTAACTCTTGGCAACATTGCTGTTTCAACCCATTTTTTTACATATTCTGTGGCAACCAGTACGTAAAATTTCTAGTTTGAAGTTGGAGTGAATGGGCCAAAAAAATCGAATGCCCACCATTCAAAAGGTTATATTACCAATTGTGGTTGTAGTGGCATTTCATCAGATTGACTGGGGTGGCCCATCCTTTGGAATCTATTTCAAGCCTGCACATATTTCTTAGCATACTTAAAAATATTGGGTCAATAATAGCCCATTTATAATACCTTGTGCCCGGTTATGTAGTCGGCAAAGTGCCCACCGCAAGGTTCATCATGGCAGGCCTTCAGGATGTCGAAAATTTCATCTTCCCAGCTGCATCTGTGTATGGGCATGTCAGACCCTGTGTGGAAGAGATATTCACCGATCCAAGAAAATAGTGCGTTGCGCTGGACAATCAGCTTCCTTTCTTTTGATGTTAAATGCTTGGGAAGTTTTCCCACTGCTAGATAATTTGGCACATATTCATACCATGGGTATTTCACTACTATGGAAAACAAGCGTTCATGAGGAAACTGGTCATCTACTGCTAGCGGAAAATTTATCTTTGGAACTTAAGACATAAAATCTGTGACTCGGTTCTCCTTCCCTGGACAGTCTTTAATGGTGATATCAAATTCCTGCAAAAGTAAGAGCCAATGAGTCACTCTTCCATTTGTAACTGGTTTATTAGCTAAGTACCTAATGGAATAATGATCACTATAGAGAAATACCTGATAGCTACTTATGCAATTTCTAAATTTATTTATGGCAATATTACTTCTAATAATTCCTTTGCTGTTACTGTATAATTTAGTTCAACAGGGGTGAGATTTTTGTTGATATAATAAATAGCGTACTTCTTTTTGTCCTCTTATTGACCGAGAACATATCCTATTGTTGTGTTTGATGCATCTAATGAAATATGAAATGGTAGTTCCCAATTGAGACCGTGCAATACTGGTGTAGTCGAGACTAATTTATTTAAATCTGTAAAATCAGTGTCACACTTATCAAATCATTTAAATTCAACATTTACAGTTAAAGCATACAAAGGCACAAAAATTTGTGTATTTTTTTATATTAACCAACGATAATATCCTCCATATCTGAGGAAGCTATGTACCTCCATCTATGTACAAGGTATGGATAGTAAGAGAATGACCTCTATCTTTATCGGATCTACCTGTATTTCAGCTGCAAAAATGTAGTGTCCTAGGATTACGCCTTTTGGCATCATCATGTGACACTTTTAATTACTCAAATATAACCTGGTTGCAATACACCATTCCAAATGTTTTTCCAATGTTTGTAGTGCTTTCTCAAAATTGTGCCCATATGGGGTGAAGTCATCCATATAAAATTCAAGTCCTTCATTTATCAGATCGACGAAAATGTTTAGTATGGCCCTCTGAAATGTAGCTGGGGCATTACATAAGCCGAAGGGTAATACTCTGTAAGAAAACATACACCATGGGTAGGTGAAAGTGGTTTTTCCTCGTCTTCAGGGGAAATTTGGATCTGATCATATAGCCGATGAAGTCATCAAGGAAGGAAAATAATCATTTCCCTGCCAATGTATCAAGGACTTGATTGATAAACAAAAGAGGGAAATGGTCCTTCTGGATGGCTTTGTTTAATTCCCTGTAATCCACATAGATTCACCACTTGCCATTTTTCTTAGGGACAACCACCAGTGGAGAGACCCATTTACTATCCGAAATAGGATAAATAAAATTCACATCTAGCTATTTTTGTAATTATTCCTTCACAATATCTTTAAGGTGTGGGTTCAATATTCATTGAGGTTTCCTAATGGGACAAGCATATTTTTCGATGTAAATATGATGGGTACATAGTTGGGGATCTATGCCCTTCATTTATGGATAATCCCAAGAAAAATCCCCTTTGTATTTCTGTAAAATTTTAATGAGCTTCTGCTGTTGGTCACTGTTCAGATTGTCATTTATGTTCATAATTTTTCCTGGTTGAATTTCAATAGGTTTTCTATTATGAAAGGCAGTTGTGGGTGTGTTTTGGTCATCACTATCCTTTAAAGGATCTTCCTGGGCCTCATTGTCAAGATTTTTTCCTAACATTTAGCATTTTTCATTTTCAGCAGCAGCTGGTTGATTAATAAAATTATTAATTATGTCATCTTCAGTTTGATTTTTGAATTCAAGCACTTTTGCTATTGTGAGTGGTGAACGAATATTTTCTTCCAGGTATGCGGGTAGATGTTTATGAATTTTTACAATGGGAAGACTTGGTTTGGCACGAGGATATAGAACAAGGGTTTTTACAGCATCCCCTTTAGAAATTGGCATACTGCTTGTAAGACAACCTATGTAAGCGTTGGTTGTCGCCAACCAAGGTGGGCCCAGAATCAAGGGATTCCCATCCAGTCAAATTTTCTGATTGATGAATAGATAATCTACCAGGTATTCCCATGAGTCAACAGAAACCATGATGTCCTATAAAGTTCCTTCTAGTTTAACAACTGATCAGTAAGCAAGTTCCAACAAGGTGGTGGTTGGTTCTAAAGCGGTGATACAAGTGTTTCATGGGTTTCCGCAGTCAAAATATTAATGGCTGAACCCAAGTCGACTAATGTGTTCAGAAAAGAGCAGTCATATATTTGGACTGTAACTATAGGACTCCCTATATCTTCATATTTTACCGGTGTTTCCTTTCCCAAAAGTAAGTCAGACAAGGTTCCAATCACATGGAGAGTTGGTGAAGTTTTTGTTTTCCTTACAAGTATTTTCGTGCATAGTTATTTAATTATATTAGCATAGATAGGGATATATTGAATGGCCTGGAGGAGAGAAATTTTAATAAAATGATTTTTAAGTTCCCCTAAAATATCAAAATCTGGATAGACAATTGGTTTAGGTATCACTAATCTTTTAGGGAATGGGGGAGAGGTATTGATAAGTTTTCCAGAATCTTCTTGTTCAACTGTGCCTTCTCTCTATTTTATTTCTGTGTTGATCACATTCGATGGATTGGTTATATTTCGGGGTTCTAATTTGTCTTGTTGCAGGTCTGCAATTTCCCCTGAGTTAATAATGCGCCCAAATCTCAGCCTAATTTCACTGCATTATTTTTGTTCTGTTTCGAGGTCTAAATTTTTGATGATCTTGTATCAGCTACACTGGTCTATTATTGGGATTCAAGTTCAGTTGATCTGGAAATTGAGGATGTATCAGAGGATGAGAATTATGTGGTAATGGATATGGAGCTGGTAATGTGGGTTGAGGTTGAGGACCTGTTCCCATAGGTGAATTGGTTATTCCCAAAGGTCCCTGTGAGTTTTGGGACCAGTTTGGATTTTGTGAAGTAAAGGCAGGCCACTGGGATGAGTATTGATTGTTCTGCCAAAATGGAGTGAAAGAATAATTTGGCCAACTGCTTCCTAGAAAGGATTGAGTTTTCCAAGGGGGCATGCATACTGGTTGGGATGGCCAGGCGAAAAAAGGTGGTTGATTTTTCCACATTGTTCCAGGTTTTTGTTTTAGATTAAATTGCGAAGAACGAAAGAACTGAGATGGGTCTGGTGACATACCTAAAGATCGAGCTTGCCACTGTTGACATTGATTCATTAAATATACTGGAGAGGCTCTTTTCCTTCTCTCTTCATTACCTTTTTGACTTCCTCTACTCTAGATTCTTTATTTGACATCCAAGGGGCTAGGGAAATTAATTTCATATCCCAAACTTAGAGTTTGGTTCCCAAATGTTTAGATCAATTAGGACAAGATTATGCATGTAAAACTCTTCCAATTTGGCCCTATCTTCTATGTTGGACTGACTGTAGAAATCAATAAATTTATTGTAACTCTGGAAAGGTAATGACCCATATGATGCTATTGTTTTGATTTGGAACTATAGACATTTCTCCTTTAGGTAATTGGAGTAGTAATTTGATGGATTCTTGTGTTGTATTTCCTCCGTCCACAGGTCTTCCATGGTGGAGATATCCTTGTCTTTTTTCTACAGTTGGCCCTTCAATATTACATTCTTTGTTTTTACTTCTTGTAGCTGCTATTTTAGCACTACCTCCCTAAGTCTGACATTAGTCAAATCTCTCCCCATCTCAGTGAGTTTCTCTTCCATGATCCCTACATCTTCCACATTATTAGTTTTGGAAATTTGCATCGAGTGGTATGTGCATGCTCTCTCTTTATCTAGCTCATAGAACAAGGCAACTAAAATCCCTTGAGGGATCATCCTCCCTCCTTTAATGAATGTGGAATAGGACCTCAAGTTTGGTTGTGGGCTAGGATGTGGAACTTCTGTAATGTATTTTGTGATAGTTTTTGGAGAGCATGGTTCTTCCTTTCGTTCGTCCTCTCCTTCTCTTTTTTCTCAACTTTCGCATCCTATCCCTCAAATTCTACCTCTTTTTCATCACCTTGGGCCTTCTTTCATTCCAATAGTGTATTTTTCTCTTTGACCATGAATTTTTTCTCTTCCTGTTGTCTAGTCAATTTAGCGTCCTAAATTGCTAACATAAATTATCAACCAGGTCTAGTAAACTGATGAAGTGTGGTGCACTATATGTGCTTAAGTGACCTCTTCCTTACTTCGTTGTATGTGTTTTTCTTATTGTTTTTGCGGGTTTTGTCTTTTTAGTAATTAGTATGCTACTCTATGTTCAACAGATGAAATCAAATCTATGTCAAAAAGAAAAGAAAAAGAAACCTTAGACTCAAAATAGAGTGTAAATTCTATCTCTAATTAGGAAAATGATGAAAAACAGAGCATTCTAATCGATGGATATCCTAGCTTGCAAATGAACATCCATGAAATGAAAAGTAACTCAAAACACTACAACTTAATTTGATTCATTTAGTTAAAGATTTGTTGGAAGAGCTTGTGAAAAAGATTAATTTTAATGCAATGAGGATCTCCTAAAACATAAAAGGAAATGCTGAAACAAACAGTAACTTAAAAAATTATAGTGAAATCTCATTCATTTGATAAAATTTTATTGGAAGAGCTTGAGAAAAAGATTACTATAATGTAGTAAGGATCTCCTATGAAATGCTGAAACAACTTATAACATTACAACTAAATCTCACTCATGAGTTAAAGGTTTATTGGAAGAGCTTGTGAAAGAGATTAATCATAATGTGATAAGGATCTTCAATGAAGAAAAACACTCAATAACTCACAATACTACAACTTAGTCCCATTCGTGAATTAGAGGTTTATTGGAAAAGCTTTTGAAAGAGACTAACTACAGTATAATGAGGAGTCTGATCTAAAATTGTGTGAACAAAATATTTCTTATACAGAGATTGACAGTAGGGGCTTTTACTGGTTATTTCACCTTTACTAGAAAGGATGAAACCAGAAGCTTCTGGCCCTCTTACTGACTCTGCCTAAAGAAATATAATGTAAACACTAAATAGATCTGACAAATGACGATCTTCCTTTTAACTAAATAACAGAAAATGAAATGCTAATAACTAAAAATATCACAATTGAATTCCATTCATTTAATAAAGATGTATTGGAAGAGCTTGAGAAAGAGACTAACTGCAATATCATGAGGATCCTTTATCTAAGCAAATGACATGAAAAATAATGCTAAAAGCTATGATTTCAGAAAGAAATCTAAGTAAGGAAATATGACAAAACAGAATTGAAAACAACTTATCTAGAAAACATGAAAATCCTCCTTGAATAGCAGGGGCCCTCTGCTACCAATTTGGTGTAATCCTTCTTCAGCTGCTTAAAATTGTAATCAAAACACCATCAAGGAACTTCTTTATTGAAAAAATCACAAATCTACATCCCTTTCCATCTTAAGCTTTGTTACAAAAGACTCTCTATTCCTTTCTCTCCTTCTCCTATTTTTCACTATTTTTTCACTGCCCATGATAGGAGAAAGCTTCTCCTATTTATACAAAATATGAGGAGTTATCTCATTAATGGGAGTCCATGAATCTCTCCCTCCATCTCTAGAGTTACAATCAAAATAGGAAATGATAAGACACATGTCTTTCTAGAGTTTCAACACAACTAAGAAATGAGACACATATCCTCTTAGAGTTTCAATACAACAAGGAAATGAGACACATATCCTCTTGATCCCATAATATTCTCCAACCAAATTCGAATTTGTCCTTAGAGTGCCACATAAGGGTCTTCTAGAAGTCTCCTTTTGATCTACACATGTCAACAATCTCAACCCACTTGTTAGGTATAAGCATATGCACATTATTTTCTAATTTTTAACCACAAATTCACTTAAAAAGGCTAAGAATTAATAAAGTTTGGAAAAACATAAATGTGGCCGAATGATAATGAAGTGGGATGAATGTAGTGACATAGTAGTGAAATGGAGGTGATATAATGGACATAATAGTGAAATTGTAATGGAAATGAATGACATTTTGAAGGCCCAACACCTGTAGCACTGTCTGAGTTTCCTATAGCACTGTCTGAATTTCCTGTAGCAACATCTATGCTTCCTATAGAAAAACGTGTTTTTCATGTTGCCCCTTCTTTTCTTCCTCTTGGAGGTCTACAGGTGTTGGTGCTTGTGTGAGGGATGCTAGACATGAGGAGTGTCTCCTTGTATAGGTCGTAGGTGTCTTTTTAGGTGAAGTGACCTCTTGAATATTTCCCTCTTCTAACCCTATTTCTTTTTTCTTATTTGGTGATTCTTCAATTGTGATGGGGTTCTTGGTTGGAGTTTTAAGTCTCCCTTGTTTCACCCTAGCACTCTTCCTAGTCTTGAAGTACATGGGGGTCTACCTTCTTCTCTTTTCTTTCACAAGGGTGCTTAGAGTGACTAAGGTGGCAGCCAATTCCTATTGAGATATTCCTTGTGAAAGACAGGTTTCTTGATGGGAGATATCAGTGGTAAGCTTAGGGTCTAGTATCTCCTCCTCTTCTGTCTTTCCTTCCTTTTCTTCATCTTTCTATTCCTTTGCTTTATCATATTCTTCTCCTTTTTAGTATTTATTCTCCTCCTCTTATCTCCCTTCATCTCCTCCTATATTTTCTATGGGTTCTGCCTCTGTTTCCATTTCCTCATCTTCATCTTCTTCCTCTTCTTCTTTGATGGCCCTTTCTCCAAGGCTAGAGGCAGGGGTCTCTCCAGGAGTGATGGTTTGTGTCCCAATGAATGCTTTTCTATCCATTTCAGTGAAGGTGGACCAAGTTACAAGGATGTTGAGTCTGTTGACAACATCTCCCACTATGAGTTTAATGATAACATGATGGGCTAGGTGTTGATACTTCCTCTCCCTTACCCTATGGCTCATATCTCTAATTGAACGGAGGAGGAAGTATGGGATGTTGAGTCTCTGATATAAGGGAATATCACCTTTGAACCTATGTTCATGCAAAAATATAAAATGGTATCCATAGAACACACTTAGTCTGCCCTCATAGGAGATATATTTCATGATTTTGTAGGCTACCTCATCCCATGGGTAAGGTAGGGTTTCTCTTCTTGCCTCATTCTTATCTTCAATGTATTCTTCGTTGGGAAAGAAGAAACTCTTCTCAAGGGTAGTAATAGAGACTGTTTCCTCTCTGTTCCACTTAAATCCTACAAGTAAGGTGGTGATTCTGCTAATGAGCTTAGGAATTATGGCAATTTCTAGCCCTCTTACCACTGTGGCGGCTCTATCATTTTCTTGGGAGTGCAAGGCTACAAAAAATTCACGATCCAATTCATCATAAAATCATTTTTGGAGCTCATAGAACCCCAACCACTAGTGATTTCTAAAGATGTCAACCACATGAGGGTGTAGTCTAATATTTTTAATGTTTGTGGGCTTCCTTCTATTGAAAACTCCACCCATATTGTGACTATGTTAGAGAGATGGATGTTTTTGTCTTGTTTCTAAAACCACTGTGATATGGGACCCAAACAGTTTTATCTTTACACACAATGTGTTTTTATTATCCCTACTCCTTTGAACAACCTTTTAATTTCCTGAATTATGGCTTGACTGTGTGTAAATTATCATGAAAAATATTTGCAACTTAATGGGGTGATGGCCACTTATATTTGAAATATTGATGATCTCTAGCTTGAAGGATGGTTTTGGGGTGTTAACACACTCTGAATTTGGCTTACATGACACTTTCTAGCAATTTGTGGCCTCCCTAGAAACTTCCTGTAGCAATAGAAAAATTTCTTGTAGCACAAGTTGCATGTAAATCCTGACCATGGATCGAAGCTCCTCCGTGTCTCATGTCTCTATCCTTTTCTAAATAATCTAGAAATTCACAATAAAATGAGGGGGAATGAGCCAAATTACACCTTTTATTCCAACTCGACTGGGCTTGGAGTGTAGTGGCAATATGGATTTGGCATGAGGTTTACTCATTTGGACCATTGGTCCTACTCAAGCAGATCATTCCCTCCTCGCTCGAAATCAACTCCAACTCCTCATGATCTTCCCCTTAACTCATGTGATAGCTCCATGTGGCATGAAAAATCCACTAACTTTTTGTTTGAACTATTCGAGGGTAGTCAAGTTAGCTGGCCACCTTTTTTCATACTAAACTCTCTTTTCTCAACATTTACTCATTTTAGTCAAATGATGCATAGAGAGAGGGTGAGGGAGTCATACATGAGCCTAACTGATGCTTATGAGTGGCAGGATCCTTTAATGCGAGGAGTTGGATCATTGTGATGGTCACAAGTGATTTGTTTTATTGGTTGTGTTTTCTTGTAGTTTTTTATTTTTTATTTTTTTTGCTGAGTGAGGAGTTTATTTTCTAAGTGAGGTGCTTATCTTCATTTCTTGCTAATTCTTTTGCAGGTGCGTCATGGATATCCTAGGATGTTTTTGTTGGTGTAGCTTCTCTTCTGGAGTCCTCTAGTGATCTTCATGAGCCATCATCATTGGTCATCGCATGCCTTTTCACTGTGTTGGATGCATGCATAGATTTGCTACAAAAATTGATCATCTTCCTGTAGTAGTTCCTTTGTTGTTGTTTTTGAGTTCAACTGACCTGAGGAATGAGAATAAATAGTGTAGGGATGCTAGGGGTGGTGTTAGGAAGTGAATGGAGTGGTGTAATGGAGGAGGATATGGGAGGAGATGCCCTATGTGAGGATTTAGCTAACCTAACTCACATTGGCAAAATAGAGGGTTTGATGGGTGAATCTTTATGCATTGGGGTGGAGTGATGGTTAGGAAGGGTAGACATGGGTTAAAAAAATCATTTTTCATCTCTTTTTGAGGTTTAGGTGGCCTTGGGTGAGCTTATTCATCCTCGGGTGACTTTCCTGTAGCATTACAGGAAATCATGTAGCAGCCTAGGACATCCTATAGCATTGCAGAGAGTAAGAGAAAAAAGGAATTTTTGCTCACTTGGTGGGAGAAAAGGATAAATGAGTGCATGTTGAGGTTGGACATGGAGTGGATTCGTAGAGGAAAGAGAGAGAGAGAGAGAGAGAGAGAGAGAGAGAGAGAGAGAGAAGGAAAGTTGTTCCTTTTTTACAAATTGTCCCTGATCAACACCCTGTAAAATAGAAGTAGGTTAGCGCAAAGGTATCGTGTGACTCTTTTGTTTTTTCTTTCTTATTTTCTTATTTTTTTCTCTATTTTTTTTGAAGGGAGGTGGGCTACCTCAGCATAAGTTTTCAACCTACAAGCCTTCCTTGGGCACCTCAAGGAGCTTTTCACCCAAGGATATTTTATTTCTCTATTTTTTTATTTTTTATTTTCTTCAGGGTTGCCTCCTGGAGGTTTTCAACCCAGGAGTTGGCCTTGGATGCCTTAGAAAGCTTTTCACCTAGGCCTCTTTATTTTTTATTTTTTATTTTTTCTAGAAATATGAGGGGCTGAAAACTATGGAGCTCCCAATGACATTCACCTCCATGCTTATTGTATTAATAAAATAAGCCTTAGACAGGGGCCTCTTATACATTTTTAGCCTATAACCAGTGACAAGAAGAGGGACCCCCTCCTCATCTATGGTTATGATATGAAAAACTACATTTTCATGGAATTTCTGCACCTGATAAGGTCCTAGCCATTTGGTCATTAAATTTCCTTTGAAGTCCTTGAATCTGGAGTCATATAGAAGAGCCCAATCTCCTTCCTGAAATTTATTTTATTTGATCTGATTTTCATGCAAAAATTTCTGTGCAACTAGATTACTTCTGTGTGAAGGAGGGTCTTCATTCTAAATTCATCCAAACCATTTAGCTGTAATAACCTTTCTTGTTGTGAATTCATGATTTGTAAGTCCAACTGAGTTGTGATTCTAAGGGTCTTAAACTTAATCGAAATAAAAATTTTCTTCCCATAAACTAGATCATATGGAGTAAACCCTTTAGTTGTCTTCTAGGTGGTATTGTAAGCCCAAGTGGCTTCCACCAATCTATCTACCTAGTCTTTCCTACTACTTCTCAAAACTTTGGTGAGGATGTTCTCTAAGGCTCTATTTGTAACTTCCACCTAGCATTTTCTTGAGGATGATAGGTAGTGGAAGTCTTTTTCTTTATTTTGTGCTAGCTCATAAGGTTCTCAATGAGATGAGATGTAAATTGAGCCCAGTGATTGGTGACTATCTCTCTAGGGTATCCAAATTTGTAGAACGCATTCTCTCTCAAAAAATTAGCTCCCTTCTCTTTCTTGATATGACTGGATGGTGGTCCATACCTTTCTTTTCAAATGGCTCTAAAGCCACCTGAGGTTGCAAAGGAATTTCATCCCTCGGTGTAAGTCTCCCCATATTCCTCTGACACTGATCACATCTACTGGAGTATCTCTTAGAATCCTGGTGGAGGGTAGGCCAATAATAGCCTGCTTTTGAAGCTTTGGAGTCTATCCTCTTGGTAGAAAAATGACCCCCACAGGGATTTGAAATACATCCTCATCCCTCACACATATTTTGAGTATTTTTTCTAGACCCAATTTGAAGAGATTTCCACCAATCCAAGTTTAAAGGGTGTTTTTCCTTATAACCCTACCCTTTTCTTTGGATGAACGGTTTGGAGGAACCCTCTAAACAACCAAGTAGTTAGCTATGTCAAGAAATCAAGGAGACACTACAAGAAAAAAGGACACTGGTGAGGGGGGGAAATGTCACCATAAGCTCATTGGTGTGGGTCAAAAGAGCATTCATCACCAAAAAATGAATGTCACCAAAGGTGGCATCATCGAAAGTATAGGTTTTGTGGTGAAATTCAAGGTTCATCACCAATAATGATTTATAATGATGGATAGTGACCATCACGATTTCATATGACCAATGGTGATGGATAATAGCCTCCATCACCAAAAAAATGAACTTCACCAAAGGTGGTGTTGCCGATCAAGGTCCGTCATGGATATTGATTATAATGAAAGATAGTGACCATCACCATTTCATATGAACAACAATGATTTTTTGTGATGGGCCTTTCATGGCCATCACTATTGGTGCATATATATGGTGACGTTTGTTGACCATCACCATTTCATATTTGGTGAGGGTAAAAAAAATGTCATGATAAGCTTATTGATGACATCAAGGTCTACCACAAATAATGACTATAATGACAAATAATGAGCCTCACCATTCCATATCAACAACAAAACTTTATGGTGATAGAACTTTCATGGTCATCACTATTGATGCATATATATGGTGGCATTCATTGACTGTCACCATTTCATATTTTGGTGAGGGTCAAAAAATGTCACTGTAAGCTCATTGGTGATGGTCAAAAGAGCATCCGTCACTAAAAACTGATTGCCGCCATTCCCTATGAATATCAGGGCATGATGGAGTTGAACCACCAAACTCCTGCTTGTAAATCAAGTGTTCTTCCATTGAGCTAGCACCCTTTAAAGAATTAGACTTTAAACTAGCAGTTACCCCTAAATGTTGTGAAACCAGCTCCAAAGATATAAGAAAAGAGATATCAACGCCTTAGAAATAAGCCACTTTGAGGGGGCAACCTCCAATACATTACATGAATGAAGAATTCTTGGATGATACAAATTACAAAACTTCCTTTCTATATATAGTAGTCCATGGGGCCATAATGTAATCCTAGTGGGGCCACAATGTAATCCTAGCCGACCTAACAATAATAATTTAAGGGCACAATAATAGAAATATGGGGGTTACAGGGGTACAATAATAACAATAAGGGGGTTAAACTAACAAAAATAAGGGACTATACTAGTAATATAGGGACCTAATGTTAGCCACCTATAAAATTTGTTATAGAAAAAGGTGGCTAAAACTTTTTTGGAGCCTTCAAGGAACAAATTTTATCACTAAAAAGTGTTGGCTCTTGAAGACTCTTGAAGGCCTCATGCCTCTGTCCAAAGTCTTCACTGTTGTTCCCATTTTATATACTCAGAAATTCTGCTGATTGCATAAGAAGAAATTGCTGCAAAATCATCATTTTCCCCCCCTCCTCCACTCAAAACTAACCTTCATTTTCTTCCCTTTTTTCTCCATAAAATTCCTCTATATTTCATGATTTCCCTTCTCCCATTCATGAAATTCCTTTTTACATAGTTTAAAACTTATTTTTAAAAACTATACCGAAACCCCCAAATCCATTGAAAACTATGAAAAAATTAATAAAAAACAAGTTTTTATTACTAAGGACTTAAGCCCCCTTGGGCTAAGTCCTAACCACTTCCCCACCATACGCTTTGGGGCTGGAACCAAGCGCTAACCCTTTTCAGCGCTTATCGCATCGCAAAATTCAAATGGGTTGATTGAAAAGCCCGAGCCCGAGGCTTCGATTTTTGATTAGCCCTTTGTTATAATGCCTCGGGCATATTGTATTTCACAAAGACCAGAGGCCCCGCAGTCGGGCGCTAGCCTTTTCATATATATATATATATATATATATATATATATATATATATATATATATATATATATATATATATATATATATATATATATATATATATATATGTGCACCACCAAAAAATTTGTGTTATTAAATTTTTTAGTTTTCATACGTTATAAAGGGTTTCTTCCCGTTCGCTTTTAAAAGCAATCCCCGACCGTTGATCTTGGGCCGATCAAACGGACAGCGCTCAATCGCATTACCATCCCCGATCGCTCAATTGCATCGCATTTTTTGACCAGTACATTTTTTTGTCCCCTCCGATCAGCCATCCCTTCGATTAATTACCCACCGTTGATCTGATCCTCAGATCAACGATCATCGCTCAATCGCATCGCGAGTTTTCAATGCTGTGCCATTTCTTTCCCTGCCGATTGAATGTCTCTGATTACATCTGGACCGTCCATTTGATCTCATCTAACGGCCCACAAAACACTCCGATTATTAACTCTTCCTCTGCCCTTTTAACCCCTCTGATTCACTCTCCGCTATCGATCTGATCTGCAGATCGATGGCTAGCGCTTAATCGCATCAGCGTTTCCCTGTACATCGGCGCCATTTAAGTTTTGCCCCCGATTTTGATCCTTTGATTGGATCTAGACCGTCCACGTGTCCAGATCGGACAGTCCAAGATCATTCTGTCTTGTTCATTTCCCCGCTCTCCTTTTTACCTTCTTTTGACTGATCTCTACCGTTGGATGATGCCATTCAATGGCAATGATCGCTCCCCACGCCCTCTGAAGCAGTATACCAAATAATGCAGGATTTTATAATTATTTTTTGTATTTTGCAGGAACTAATGGTTTTCCATTATATCGAAAGAAAGGCCGAAGGTCAGGAAAGACGCTTCATGTGCCTTTGATTCATCAAAGGAGACCATTCGTGGGGTTCGAATTCCACGTTTCGCCAATGATCCATGGGCATTGATGCCTTAAGAACCCTGTGCAGCCTACATATCAACAAGACACTATGATTTCAATCAAAGTTAAAAGAGTATCAGTTTTTTAAGACATAGCATAGCAGAACAGAATATTAAAGACCGATTTGCGGGGATTACGACTAAGATTGACTATCAAAAGCCTAATCCTCCAAATTAAAACACAGTTAAAGGAAAATCATAAGTGTTTAACAGACAGAAAGGCCTCCACCGCCACGTTTGAGGAAAATTGATTCCTCCCAGCTACCATAAGTGCCACCTGTGCCTCAAAGCATTCAAATAGAGGCTGAAGTTATTGTTCAAAATCAGATATTTACCTCAACACAGCTGAAGAATTAATTTTTCCACAGGAAATTATTGCAACAAATATCAACAGAGTTACTTTAACATAAAACAGAGCCTCAAAGTCAACAAGAGCTCCCACCGAGCTTAATTCATAAATGTAAATCAATTAATACAGTAACACACCTGTAAAATTCTCCATCGAGCCCCTCAAAGGTTGAGAAGTCATTAATCTATATTAATTGTCCTGAGAGATATTTTATCAGATCTCACCTCCTCCTTCTTCTATAAATACTTCTGTAGAAGATGAGAAACTGTTGGTTGATCAGGTTGCTAAACATTGTAATGTAATTGAGCTTGAGACTTCTATTTGTAAATAGTGTTCACTGGCCCTCAAAGCTCTGTTTGTGTTAGATTAGTTAGGCTGGATAGTGAAGATGATTGCTGAACTAAAAAATTGGACCTGAGTACCGTAACTGGTTTGACATCTGTTTCTTGGGATCCTGGTCTATATCGCTGTTGAAGTGCCTCTTTCTTTGTTATTGTTTTCCTTCTATGTATGTCATATTGTTCACTATTATTTGATAAAGAGTAGCATTTATAGAGTTAGGATTTACTGTTAACCAGTACCCTTCTCTTACCGATAAGCTTTATCTCAATGTTTTCCTCTAATTTTTTTATTTAAGAATGATTTAATACAGTCTAAATAGTTAGGAATGCTGGAGTTCCCTCATCCTATTGTTTGCTTTAAACATTGTTCTTAAAAGTTATTTTCCTTATTTGCTTATTAAAGTTAGACTAGAAAAGTGATGGTTTTCCCTGTTTCTAGCTTCTATTCTCCAAAGGCAGATTCTAAAAGTTTCCCTTGGTGTTGACAGAAAGCAGCCTAGGTTTAGAAGTACTTTATCTGATCTTATGTTACACTTTGTATTCTCTTATATGTTTTCATACTTTCTAAAGGTAATTATGTGGATTACTGGATTTTTTTTCAATTAAGCTGCTTTAATACAAACTTTCCCAAGAAGTCAATGGTTAGCCCTGTCCTTGGTTGGTTTTAAACAGTTACTTAAGAGGCTTTTCTTGTTTGGACTGACTATAAATCCTTTGTGAAATTATTATCAATTTCCACCTCTCCAACACTATATTGTTTCCATTCCATCATTTTAATCCCAATAATCTTGTGATATAGATGACTTTCCCCTTGGATCACTCTTGATTTTGTTGCTCAATTAAAGCCTTGTTATGACTCCATAGCCCAATGGACTAAAAACCAACGTTATATCTATCTTTTTAGCCTAGCTGTTCTTTTCTCTTGCAACTTCTCACCTTTGAAACTCTTTGAATTTAGGACTTTCTACCTCAAATAGTATTCATGCTCAACCATCCAAAAACAAAACAAACCCTTGGCCTTCATAACTAGCCTAATATTATTACCCCAAACTCCAAAGACAAATCCATCTTTGCACTTATTGGAGAGATCCCTCACTGGATTCAGGAGGGCTAGATCCTAGAATCCCAAAGTGGTTGAAACAATGTTGTTTCTGTGATCAGACTTTCCCAATATTTCTGATTACAGATTCCCAACATTTTTGGTGACTCCGTTGGGGATTTTGAGTGTTTTTAATACCTTTAAAGACCTCAGAAAACCCTTGATTCAAGAAAATTGTGCAGCGAGTAACAAGCAGCCTTTTCAAGCACTACCAAGAAATGGTAATCATGATGAAACTTGTTTGAATCAGTGACAAACTAGGGAAACCCTAGGATTCTCATAAGTCTTTATCTAACCTTGAAAAATCAGCTAGTTTAGCCATAAGAGTATATTGTATTTGTCTCATAACCGCAGCTAAGTTTTGAAACAGAGTCAGGACATTCTTAGAAACCACACAACAGAAAAATAACCCAGAAAACCTAAAATATTTCAGATTGGTATCAAATAAACATGGCGTTGGACCATAAAACCTTTTACCTCTTAAAAGAGCTAAAAAATTCCACTTGGAAACTCCAAAATCCTTAGCAGACCTTAAGACTCCACTGGGAAGAACCCTCATCATTATAACATTAGTCAAACTCAGTCAGAGGACTGTAGGATTGAAATTTCTGTAAACAGATTAGTTAAACTCTCAAAGATTGTCATACCTGGTTGAAATTTTCTTGTTTATTTGGGTCTGAAAAACACAGCATAGTGGCTCCTAGAAAGATTCACACTAGAGCCTATCCTGACCCTGATCCACCTAAGTTAGTTGATAACCCAGAAAGTATCCTTAGGAAGTCTGCTAGGATTAAATTATCAATTGCTTTCAGATCACCCTTGAGAGCTAATTCAGTTCCTGAAAATCTGTCAGCTCTACAACACTCACAAGTTGACTTAGTGAATCCTTTTAGAACTAGGTCTCTTGGTGAGTTAGATCAGTTAGATTCTGAGTCTTCACTTTCTTCTCCTGAAACAAGTGAACATCTTGGAAGCAGAGAAACAACACCTCCTGATTTACATTTCCTTCACAACTTAGGTGTCTCTCACCCAATATCAGCTCAGCAATCTATTCCTAATCCATCCACTTCTGCTCATCCTACATCCACTATTCAAACCACTCCACTTCAGCCCACTTTCCTTTTTGTTAATCCACCTCTTGTAAATCCACCTCCACCTCATATCATGGCAGCATGGTATGCTCCCTTAGTCCTTCCTATACCATTAGTCAATATTCCACAGGACTATCAGTCCAAAATTGCATTATATGATGCTAGAAATGCTACAATTACATCACAACATGTGGATAAGATGAATGACTACTTTGACAGAAATGAAATCGATGACGATTCTGTCAAACTTAGATTATTTGCTCAAAGTTTAGGGGGGGAAGTAAGAAAATGGTTTAAAGGCTTAACCCCCCATAGTATCAATGATCTCCAAGCCTTCCATCAAACTTTATTAAACAAATGGGAAGTAAAGAAGAATCCTCTCCAAGTCCTTTCTGATTACAAGAACCTCCACAGAAACACTAGGGAAAGTGTGCAAGCTTATTGCACCAGATTTAATAGTGTATATAATTCACTTTCCCCAGATCTAAAACCTCCACAAGGCTCATCTTTAAACAATTTTCCTGAAGGGTTTGACCCCAAGATGGCCTATCAACTAAGGGAAAGAGATTTTGCAACTCTTGAAGAGATGCAAAAGGGTGCTCTTTCTGTGGAAGTCAACTTGATGGAGAAAAGAGCAAGAATGAAAACTGAGAAGAGAGTGTCCTTTAGAGAGGAATCTACACCTTCTACTTCCAACTCAAAAATGGAGAAAACGATGGAAGAGATGATGAAAGAGATGAGCATAATTAAGAGAGCACAAGCAAGCCAAAATCAAAATGCTCCTCAAAATTGAAACCAGAACCAAAACCAGAATTTTAGAAGGAATCAACCTCCAAACAGATCTAGGGAATATGATCAACAGATCACTCCTCCTTTTCATCAAAACTATATAAGTGAGGTTGAGGAAACAGATGAGATAACAGAGGAAGATGATATCAACATGCTGGGGGTAGATAATGATGAATTTGAGATTCATTATGATAGAAAACAAGGTCTATACACACCTTAGGATGACAGAAGAGATGATGATGAAAATTATTAACAAGACATGGAAAATGTCATCATAAAGTCTCAAAGAGAATATGACCTTAGAAGCAAAACCAGTCAACAAAATCCCAACACCAAAACCTCTGATAAATCTTCACAAAATAGCACTGCAAACAAGCCTAAAGTTGTCAAACAAAAGGATAAAATAGTGGTTGTAAATTTTGATAATGGTAAAGAGAAAGGCACTCAAAACAATGAAAAATAGAGTGCAGGCATTAGTAGTACTAACACTTCAACTAGTACTCCTTTGAAAACAAATTTTTCAAGTATAAATAGAACAAATCAACAAACCCATGTTGTTGATAGAATGACAGCTAATAAGGCCGAAACTAGCACTTTAAAGAGTCAAATTCCTTTCAGCCTGGAGCAGGAAATTTCAAAGATCAAAATCTCTATTCCCTTGACTGAGTTAGCTGCCCAACATGTATATAAGACCCAAATTTTGAAGGCTTTAAAAATAGAAGAAAATGAGGACACATTCAATCTTAATGATGACCAACCAGAGCTGATTTTTGGTCCTAAGATTGAAGGTAGATATCAAGATGGACATGTTCCTCCCTTTTATGTGAGTTTAAATGTTCATGAAAAAATTTTGCACAACGCTATGCATGACTCAGGAGCTTCTCATAATTTAATGCCAAAAGCTGTAATGGAGAGCTTGGGTTTAGAAATCACCAGACCTTACAAAGACCTTTACTCCTTTGATTCCAGCAGAGTAAAATGTTTAGGATTAATCAAAGACCTCTGTGTTAACTTAGCCCAAATTCCAGCCAAATGTTTAGTCATGGATATTGTTGTGGCTGATGTCCCCCCAAAGTATGGAATGTTATTATCAAGATCTTGGGGGGCTAAGTTACAAGGGACTATGAAAATGGACATGACCTATGCGACTATCCCTGTTTTCAATCAGAATAGAAGACTTTACAAGGATTCCCATATGAAATTCACAGTTACAAGTCAAGACAGACCACAAAAATCCCCTATGTATTCTATAAATACATGCCTTGATTCTTTTATCATGTTTAATGAGGAAACACTTAGTGAAAAAATTACTTTAACAGGGTTAATGGCCGATAGGGAGGAAGAGGAACACAACGCAAAACTGTCAAAACAGTTGGTTGAACCTCTAAACATAAGCAAGCCAAAAAAAGGTCTTGAGCTACAAGGTAGGTTTCCATTGCTTTTAAACATTCACAATCAAGAAAACAACCCTCAAATAAATGAAAATCTTGGGGAATCAAAACAAATACAACTAAGTGCTGAGATTCCACAACAACCCTTGAGCACATTAGTTAAAGAGGACACTAAGCAAGGAGAAACCGAAAATAGTTCTCTATGGAGTATGTATTTTGATGGGTCATGCACTAAGAACAATGCTGGTGCAGGTGTCTGGATTACTAACACTGAAAACAACCACATAGAAAGCATTTCCTGCAAACTAAACTTTCAGTGTTCCAATAACATAGCAGAATATGAATCCCTTCTCTTAGGCTTACATTTATTGAAAAAGTTAGGAGCCACAAGAATCAATGTGTATGGGGATTCAGAGTTAGTCATTAGGCATGTCAATGGGGAGTATAACGCAAATCATCCCAGACTTAGGGCCTACCAAAACGATTTCATGGACCTTTTGAAAACATTCAAGGAGTCCAAACTAGTTTTTTTCCCAAGAAAAAGAAATATTGCAGCCCACAATTTAGCCTTTGCAGCTAGGACATGCTTAACACCATATAACACCAAAGACTGCACAAATCAGATAAAATTCAGACCAACTGTGCCTGATAATAAGAAGTATTAGCAGGTGTTTGATAATGACAAACAAATAGAAGACTTCATGCAATTCAGAAATGAATTTGAACTAAATGGTTCAGACTCATATTATGATAGACACTGCAGTGAAGAAAATTTTCTTAGTAAAGAAGAGTCGTCTCCCGAACTTGTCAATATCAATCTTCTGGCTGACAAACTTAAAAGAAAAATAGAAACAACTGCAGAGTTAGAAACAAAGGAGTTAGAAACTCTGCATTCTAAAGATGAAGGCTTGCCCAATGGTCTGGCTCCTTTAGAAGAGTTGTTTGATCTTAACGATGTGGCCAAGAAGCCAAAACTGAAACCTATAGAGACTAAAGTGGAAGAGTGCAATATAGGCAGTAAGAGAGAACCAAAAATGATTAAACTGTCTAAAACTTTACCAGCTCATATTAAATTCAAATACATAGAGCTGTTTAAAGAGATTTCTGATGTTTTTGCGTGGAGTTACAAAGATCTTAAGTCCTATGAAACTGAAATAATACAACACAAAATTCCCCTCAAAGAAAACCAAAAGCCATTCAAACAAAAGCTGCGCAGAATAAACCCTGTTCAGTTTCCTTTGGTTCAGAAGGAGATCATGAAAATGTACGATGCTGGTATTATTGTCCCTATTAGATATTCTGAGTGGGTGTCTAATATGGTGTCGGTTAGGAAGAAAACTAGAGAGATCAGGCTTTGTATAGACTTTTCGAGACTTAAACAAAGAGAAGCTTCATTAAAGAAAACTACCTTTACCTAACATGGATCATATTTTACAAAGGGTGGTAGGGTCTAGAAGAATTTCTTTGCTTGATGGCTACTCAGGGTACAATCAGATCTTAGTTCACCCTGCTGATCAATTAAAGATAGCCTTTACTACACCATGGGGCACTTTCATGTATGTGAAAATTCCTTTTGGTCTAATGAATGCTGGAGCAACTTTTCAAAGAGCCATGGACATAGCATTCTCGGAAGAACTGGGCTTCTTCATCATTATATACCTTGATGATGTCACTGTGTTTTCAAAAACAGATGAAGAGAACTTAGAACATTTAAGAAAGGTTTTCGAGAAATGCAGAAGGTTTGGAATATCCTTAAACCCTAAGAAGACACTATTGGCCTCTGGCACAAACTTTGGGCATCATTTTGTAGGCTAAAGATAGATCCAAAGAGGACGGTCGCATATTGCAAATCTCATCCACTAACATGTTATATATGATGAGTGTTGTCCTTGATGGCAACCTGTTCGTCGAAGATGAAGACGTGCGACTGTTGACATGTATTGTCCTTGATGGCACTCCACCTGATGAAGTTATGCTTGACTTGATGGACTTGTTAAATGATGTAAATCTGAAGTGATATGATGATTGTTGATGATATGATGTTGAGTGTTGTTCTTGAAAGGAAACCCACTTGATGAAGATGATGACAACTTACTTGATGAAGTTGTGTTTGATAGAATATGTCCTTGATGAAGGAAATCTGATGTATCTACAGTATTTACAGAAGGCAATGAAGAAAGGATTTCAGAATGTACTGAGAGAATGATGAAAAAGAGCATGTCTCTTGGTATACGCGGATTGGCCTAGGGGAAGTCGCGTATGCACGCGGAAAGGAACGTTACAAGTCGCGTATGGGCTAAGGCGCTCAAAAAGTGCAAATCCAAGGGTAACCACCATGGTATTGACCCATAGTATTGGGTAATGATCCGCCTAATTGACCCCGTCCAGGTAGTTTTGGGCTTATGGTATTTTTTTGGTCCATGGTATTGAAAAAGGGGCTCATGGTATTGAAAAAGGATAATCATATAAAAGGAGAAGAAATTCATTGTGCACAACATGAGTGTGGGTGCAAGATGTCTGAGCTTGAATGAATACTTCTCTCTGAAGTATATCTGAATGGAAAGGGTTACACTTGAATGATAAATCTGAATGTATGATGCACCAATGATGAAGAAGGGGATCTAGATCTGAATTGATCTTGTATTTGCTAGATCTGATTATGGAAGGCTTAGATCTGTGATGAGGCGAACATCTAGGCGAACATCTGTCTGAAGCAAAAGGGTAAATCTGAACTGAATATCTGTGCTGCTCTGTAATGATTGAAGATCTATACGCTACTTCGCCGCGGAGGAAGCGCGTATATACGCAGCTTCAGCGAAGAGAAAGCGCGTATGCGCAATAAAATATACACTGAGGTATACGCTGGTTTGTGTGGACGGAAGCGCGTATACACGCGACATCAGTGAAGTAAAAGCGCGTATGCAAACTAGGGTTTGCTGAAGCAAGGGGTATGAAATATCTGATCTGTTCTACTGTGTTTCTGCTATCTGATCTGTGTTGATATGTATCTGTTGGTGATGTATGTTTGTGCTTAAAAGTATGGAAAGGGTCCAGTATGAAAATATGATGAAACGTGGCCTGCAAGTGTTGTTCTCTTGAAGTTGTTGGATCCAGTGTGAAAATTGATGAAACGTGGTCCAAGGTGGTGCTGAGGGTTGTAGCCTTCAGTCAGGGGGTTGTAGCTCCCTTCAAGGTGAGGCTGGTAAACGAGATCGGGGGGTCGTAGCTCCCTTCCAGGAGAGGCTGGTAAACGAGTCAGGGGGTTGGAGCTCCCTTCCAGGAGAGGCTGGTAAACGAGCGCAGGTGGGTGCCTGCGTGCTGGTCAAGTCTGCGCCAGCACATATGTTGTAAGATGTTTTCTCTATAATAAAATATTGAAGGCTGAGCAACTGCAGCGGTGGTTTTCTCCCGACTTGGGTTTCCACCTAAAAATCCTGGTGTTCATGTGTGATGCTTTGTGTGATGATTTATTCTGTTCTTCCTGCACATGTTTACTGCTTATTGAATATCTGATGAATAAATGAAGGAATGATTTAAGTGAGGAATTAATGACATAAATAGATATCTGTGTATACGCGAGTTTCGTAAAGGGTTTCCGCGTATATACGCAAGTCTGGTTCAGGAAAGGATCCGTCACAATGGGAAGTATGCATACAAAAGCCTTGCTGAATTTTGGTGCAAAAGTATGGGCTCTCGCAAAAGAATGTGAAAAAGAAAAGGGTACCTTTGTGGATTCTCTAGAAGACAATAATCTTCTTGAAGAAAACATTCAACTCAAAGTAAGCCTAGAAGAAAAGAACATAATCATTGAGACTTTTAAAAATCAGCTTGAAGCAAGAGAAAAGCGCATGGAGGAACTAGAATGTGAAGTAGTAAGTCTAAGGAAGGATAATGAGAAATTGAATTCTCTCAATCTCAGATTTGCTAAAAGTTCAGAAACCTTGGATGAGATTATCAAGGTACAACGGTCTCCCTTTATAAAAACAGGTCTTGGATATACTGGGGAATCTTCTCAGACATCAACACCAAATTCTCTAAAAGCAGCCACCGCTGGTTCTCTACATTCAGCCACTCAGCAAGGGAACAATGGATCTTTACAGGTAAAGCAAGATCACCTCAATTCAAGAAACACTAACAGGGAGATCTTTCAAAATGGCTACAACCAACAGGTAAAGTCTAATAGAAGATTTCATGATCACAGAAATTTCTACTTCAATGGACAATGTTTCACATGTCACAATTTTGGTCATAAAGCTGTTCAATGTGTTGCATATAAAACCATCATGACCAGAGAAGCAAGAAAGATAAGGATGAATGATGAACCAAAGAAGAACACCTATAACAATTTTTCTCCTCTTCAAAATGAAGTTGAATGTACTTATTGCAATAACTTTGGTCATGAAGATTCTGAATGTAGGAGCAAGGTCCAGCCAAAAGAGCATGTTCCCTCAAGCTCTAAAGTGTGGAAAAAGAAAGAAATACCGGTTGAAAATTGTGGGATAGCGTTATTTGCAGAGGGTGAAGAGAATCAATGGTACATTGATAGCGGGTGTTCAAGACACATGACAGGTGACAAAAGCAAACTGCATACTTATAATGCTCTAGAGAAGAAAAAGAAAGTTACTTTTGGAAATGATACTCCTGCTGTTATTAAAGGAAAAGGGTCAGTATTTATAAAAGAAAAGGTGAAGGCTAAAGATGTCATGTATGTGGATGGATTAAGGCATAACCTATTGAGTGTTAGTCAAATGTGTGATCAAGGAGCAGAAGTGGTCTTCAGTTCCAAAGAATGTGTGGTTCGTGATCTTGATAGAGGTAAAATCATTATAAAAGGAAAAAGAAATCCAAGCAACCTGTATGTACTCAACGGCATAGAACAATGTTACTTAAGCAAATCATCAAAAAATTGGCTATGGCATCGAAGACTGGGACATCTGAGTTTCTCTCAAATCAACAAAGCAAGCAAACTTCAAGCTGTTCGTGATCTTCCCAAGATCAATCTTCCAGAAAGTACCATATGCAAATCATGTCAATTTGGTAAGCAGACCAGAGTCCAATTTAAAGCCAAAGAAGGTTCATCAAGTAAGCCTCTTGAACTCATTCATACTGACATCTGTGGACCTATGAGGAAAAAGTCATTACGTGGGGAAGAATACTATATCCTATTTATTGATGACTACTCCAGAATGTGTGAGATCGCGTTTATTAAACACAAATATGAAGCTTTTGAAAAATTTCAGAAGTTCAAAGCACTGGTAGAAAATGAATTGGATTCAAAAATCAAGTGTCTTAGATCTGATCGAGGAGGAGAATATTCATCAAATGAATTCTTTGAATTTTGTGAACAACATGGCATTAAAAGACAGTTCTCTGTAGCGGGCACTCCACAACAAAATGGTGTAGCAGAAAGAATGAATAGAACAATTGTTCAAATGGCTAGAGCTATGCTTGCTGACTCTAATGTTCCTGACATGTTCTGGAGTGAAGCAACACGTGCAGCAGTTAACATTCTCAACAAGGCTCATGTTCGGGTAAATAGTGAAAAAACTCCATATGAACTCTGGTATGGTAATTCTCCCACTGTGAAGCATTTTAAAGTTTTTGGAAGTAGATACTTTATCAAAAATAATGATGAGAAGCTTGGCAAGTTTGAACCTAGATCAGATGAAGGGATACTTCTTGGTTACTCATCTTCAAGCAAAGCATTCACATGTTACAATAAGAGGCTTCAAAAGGTTGTTGAATGTATTGATGTTGTTATTGATGAGTCTCCTGCAGCTCCTAAAGAAGAAAAACAAACAACAGAAGAAGATGATAATGACATATGGCCTTCTACATCGGATGGAAATGATATAGACATTGAATCCAATGAAGAACCTGAAAATGATCTATCTGAAAAAGCTCCATCCAGATACGTTCAAAAGAATCATCCTGAATCTCAGATTTTGGGAGACAAGGAATCAGGTGTACGAACAAGGAGAACTTTTGTGGGATCTTCTAGTCATCAAGCACTTCTATCCACAATTGAACCACACAATGTCAATGAAGCTAGCAAATATGAATGTTGGAATAATGCCATGGATGAAGAAATTGAGCAAATTGAAAATAATGACACTTGGGATTTGGTACCAAGACCTCATGATAAAAATGTCATTGGAACTAAATGGATCTTCAAGAACAAGTTAAATGAGAATGGGGATGTTGTAAGGAACAAAGCTAGACTAGTTTGCAAGGGGTATACTCAACAAGAAGGTATAGACTTTGAAGAAACTTTTGCTCCTGTAGCTCGACTTGAAGCCATAAGGATGTTTCTTGCTTTCTCAAGCTATCAACGAATCAAAGTTTATCAAATGGATGTTAAATCTGCTTTTCTTAATGGTGATCTAGAAGAAGAAGTATATATAGAACAACCGGAAGGATTCATTTTTGGAAATGATGCAAATCTTGTTTGTAGACTTAAAAAGGCTCTATATGGTCTCAAACAAGCTCCAAGGGCTTCGTATTATCGTCTTGACAAATATCTTCATCAACAAGGTTTTTCAAAGGGGTCTGCTGATAGCAACTTATACACAAAAGTTGAAAATAATAAACTATTGATTGTAGTTGTATATGTTGATGATATCATTTTTGGGAGTAACGATGAATCTATGAGTCAAAAATTTGCTTCTGTCATGCAGCAAGAATTTGAAATGTCTTTACTTGGGGAACTAACATTCTTTCTTGGCTTGCAAGTGCATCAATCTGCTGATGGTATATTTCTATCACAAGCAAAATATCTTAAGCAAATTCTGAAGAAGTATGGCATGGAAGAATGCAAACCTGTAAGTACACCAATGATAACCGGATGCAGTCTCAGTTCTAATGATGATTCTCCCACTGTGAATCAACCAGAATAGAGATCGATGATTGGAAGTCTACTTTATCTCACTGGGACCAGACCAGACATTATGCATGCTGTTGGGATTGTTGGACGATTCCAAGCTAATCCAAAAGAGTCTCACCTTCAGGCCGTCAAAAGGATATTCAAATATCTACAAGGAACTCAAGACTTTGGTCTATGGTATCCAAAGGATGTTGATCTTACTCTTCATGCGTACACTGATGCAGATTGGGCTGGAAGTGTTGATGATCGGAAAAGCACTAGTGGTGGTGCATTCTACATGGGGCCCCGGTTAGTATCTTGGTTCAGCAAGAAGAAAAATTCTATTGCCTTATCAACAGCTGAAGCAGAGTATGTAGCTGTCGCATCTTGTTGCACTCAACTCCTATGGATGATGCAAACCTTGCAAGATTTTCAAATCAAATGCGCAACTCCTATCTCCATTATGTGTGATAATACAAGTGCCATCAGTATCTCAAAGAATCCTGTTATGCATTCAAAAACCAAGCACATTCCCATCAAATATCATTTCCTACGTGAACAAGTGCTTGAGAAAAAAGTGAAGTTGGAGTATGTTACCTCCAAAGAACAAGCTGCTGATATCTTTACCAAACCTCTGCCCAGGGAAGCATTCGAGTATCTAAGACAGAAGCTGGGAGTGTTCTCTGCCAGTCAAAAGAAAAATCTGCATAAATTTTAGAAGATGGCTTGGGATACGCGGGTTTCCTGAAACACAGTCGCGTATACACGCGAGTTCCTGCACAGAAAACCGCGTATGTATGATTGCTGACAATTTTTGCTTGGAGTCAGCTCTTTTCAGCACAGCTGCAGTGTTGTTTGGTATCTTTGATACTGTTTGGTATCTCTGGTGGTGTTCCAGGTCTCAAAATTCTGTTTCTATTGTTTTGATGAAGATGCCTTGATGATTTGTTGGTGGAAGTTTTCAGGATGCACAAACTAAGGGGGAGCCTTAGTCTTTTGGAGAGAGTGCTTGGTTGCACAGATTCAGGGGGAGCATTAGCGTTGCTGAGTATAATGCATTGTTGGCACTATGATGGTTCTGTTATATGATCTCTCTTGAGGTCTTCTTGGTATTGGTCATGAAAAGTCATATTTGTAGTTTGATGAAAAGACCTTGTTGAGACTCATGTTGTAAAATTGTAATATTCAGTCATGTAAGGACTTGTCATTTTTGTAAACCCACTTGGTTGGGTAGCTGAGTCAAATTTTGTAAACCCACGTGGTTGGGTAGCTGATTCAAATTTGTAAACCCACTTGGTTGGGTAGTTGAGTCTCATATGTAAATCCACTTGGATGGATAATTGATGTAAGTATGAGTCTTTGGTGATAGGAAGAGTCATGTACTTTATTGAAAAATATGTTTGAAGATTCAGCATGAACTCAGGCGGAGCTTGGCCACTTCAGCACTTATCAGATCTGCAGAATGTTTCTTCCACATGAGGAGAAAAGGGGGAGAATGTTGGTTTTTGATCTGCCCTTTGCCCTTGATGTCAAAGGGGGAGAGTGACATGGTGTTTGAATAAAGAGAAGGTAATGATGTGACATATTTGGGAGAGTGACATGGTATCTATTTGCTGTGGTAACCAAACACCATCGTGGTTGCCATCAAGTCCAAAGGGGGAGATTGTTGGAAATATGATGCAGAGTGTTGTCCTTGATGGCAACCCACTGAATGAAGATGAAGACATGCGACTGTTGACATGTATTGTCCTTGATGGCAATCCACCTGATGAAGTTATGCTTGACTTGATGGACTTGTTAAATGATGTAAATATGAAGTGATATGATGATTGTTGATGATATGATGTTGAGTGTTGTACTTGAAAGGCAACCCACTTGATGAAGATGATGACAACTTACTTGATGAAGTTGTGTTTGATAGAATATGTCCTTGATGAAGGAAATCTGATGTATCTACAGTATTTACAGAAGGCAATGAAGAAAGGATTTCAGAATGTACTCAGAGAATGATGAAAAAGAGCGTGTCTCTTGGTATACGCGGATTGGCCTAGGGGAAGTCGCGTATGCACGCGGAAAGGAACGTTACAAGTCGCGTATGGGCTAAAGCGCTCAAAAGTGCAAATCCAAGGGTAACCACCATGGTATTGACCCATAGTATTGGGTAATGATCCGCCTAATTGACCCCGTCCATGTAGTTTTGGGCTTATGGTATTGTTTTGGTCCATGGTATTGAAAAAGGGGCTCATGGTATTGAAAAAGGATAATCATATAAAAGGAGAAGAAATTCATTGTGCACAACATGAGTGAGGTCTTGTTGAGACTCATGTTGTAAAATTGTAATATTCAGTCATGTAAGGACTTGTCAATTTTGTAAACCCACTTGGTTGGGTCGCTGAGTCAAAATTTGTAAACCCACTTGGTTGGGTAGCTGAGTCAAATTTGCAAACCCACTTGGTTGGGTAGTTGAGTCTCATATGTAAATCCACTTGGATGGATAATTGATGTAAGTATGAGTCTTTGGTGATAGGAAGTTCATAGATTCATGTACTTCATTGAAAAATATGTTTGAAGATTCAGCATCAACTCAGGGGGAGCTTGGCCACTTCAGTATACATCAGATCTGCAGAACGCTTCTTCTACATGAGGAGAAAAGGGGGAGAGTGTGTTGGTTTTGATCTGTTGGTTTTGTCCATTGCCCTTGATGTCAAAGGGGGAGAGTAACATGGTGTTTGAATGAAGATAATGATGTGCCCTTTGCCCTTGATGTCAAAGGGGGAGAGTAACATGGTGTTTGAATGACGCCAAAAATGGAGAGAGTGACATGGTTTCATTGTATTCTTAATGTATTTATCTGTTGTGGTAACCAAACACCATCATGGTTTCCATCAAGTCCAAAGGGGGAGATTGTTGGAAATATGATGCAGGATGTTGTCCTTGATGTATGCGAATGAAGATAAAGACATCATTGTTGACATATGCTTTAATCTTTGGTAATCCTTTGATGAAGTTGTACTTGACTTGATGGACTTGGTAAATGATGTAAATCGATGTGATATGATGTTTGTTGACAATATGATGCGAGTGTTGTCCTTGAAAGGCAACCCACTTGATGAAGATGATGACAACTTACTTGATGAAGTTGTGCTTGATAGCATATGTCCTTGATGAAGGAAATCCGATGTATCTATAGTGTGAACAAAAGGCAATGAAGAAAGGAATTCAGAATGTACTCAAAGTATGATGAAAAAGAGTATGTCTCTTGGTATACGCGGATTGGCCTAGGGGAAATCGCGTATGCACGCGGAAAAGAACGTGCCAAGTCGCGTATGGGCTAAAGCGCTCAAAAAGTGCAAAACCAAGGGTAACCACCATGGTATTGACCCATTGTATTGGGTAATGATCCGCCTAATTGACCCCGTCCAGATAGTTTTGGGCTTATGGTATTGTTTTGGTCCATGGTATTGAAAAAGGGGCTCATGGTATTGACAAAAGGTAAACATATATAAGGAGAAGAAATTCATTGTGCAAATGAGGAGTGGGGGTGCAAGATGTCTAAGCTTGAATGAATACTTCTCTCTGAAGTATATCTGAATGGAAAGGGTTACACTTGAATGATAAATCTGAATGTATGATGCACCAATGATGAAGAAGGGGATCTAGATCTGAATCTCTCTTGTATTTGCTAGATCTGATTATGGAAGGCTTAGATCTGTGATGAGGCGAGCATCTAGGCGAACATCTGTCTGAAGCAAAAGGGTAGATCTGAAATGAATATCTGATCTGATGAAGTATGCTGCTCTGTAATGATTGAAGATCTATATGCTACTTAAGCTATTGATGGAAGCGAGTATATCTGTAACTTCAATTTTGAAGTGGCTGGCGTATCTTTCATAATGAAATATACAATTGAGGTATCTGTTGGTTTGTGTGGGCCGAAACAGCGTATATATACGCGACATCGATGAAAGGAAAGAGCAGCGTATGCAAACTAGGAATTTGCTGAGCCGGTATGGAAATGTCTGATGCAATTATATTTGTGTTTTACGTATCGTCGTATTGAAGTATCTGTTGATGATGTATGTTTGAGCTTAAAAGTATGGAATGGGTCCAGTCTGAAAATATGATGAAACGTGGCCTGCAAGTGTTGTTCTATTGAAGTTGATGGATCCAGTGTGAAAATTGATGAAACGTGGTCCAAAGGGGTGTTGAGGGTTGTTGCCTTCAGTCAGGGGGTTGAAGCTCCCTTCCAGGTGAGGCTGGTAAATGAGATCAGGGGGTCGTAGCTCCCTTCCAGGAGAGGCTGGTAAACGAGTCAGGGGGTTGTAGCTCCCTTCCAGGAGAGGCTGGTAAACGAGCGCGGTGGGTGCACAACGTCTTGGTCAAGTCTGCTTGGCTTATATGTTGTAAGATGTTTTCTCTATAATAAAATATTGAAGGCTGAGTAACTGCAGCGGTGGTTTTCTCCCGACTTGGGTTTCCACCTAAAAATCCTGGTGTTCATGTGTGATGCTTTGTGTGATGGTTATTCTGTTCTTACTGCACATGTTTACTGCTTATTGAATATCTGATAAATAAATGATGGAATGGTTTAAGTGAAGATTTAATGACTTATCTAAATCTCTGTGTATACGCTAGTTTAATAAAGGGGATCCGCGAATATACGCACGTCTGGTTCAGGAAAGTAGCGTATGCCTTTTAGAAGAAGGAAAAAGTGAAAGTTTTGATTATGCGGTAAATCTTTGATTCACCCCCCTCTCGATATTTTCCCAACAATTGGTAGAATCGGCTGTGGTCCATACTGTGACTTGATCGCTTGAAGGAGATCGCAGTATGATAGGAAAAATGAAGAATGAGGTCTTGAGG